>PVIA01006145.1:0-102067 GCA_004024845.1 Tonatia bakeri
GGGGGGGCGGGGCGCTGTAGGGAGATTCCTATTGCGAAGGAACGCTTGGGGAGGATGGAATGCTTTTGCACCAGCTTGTCTCCCTCCCATCAGTAACAGGAAAAAGGGTAAGAACGTCCCAGGTCTCGGAGTTTTAAATAGATACATATATATTAAAGCTACTGTTAAGAGGACATTTGAAGCTGAGGCTGATGGGGAGCAGCAACCCCCGGCATCATTTCTCGCTCTGAACCGATAATATACTGCACTTCTGCGCCACAGCCGTTTACCCAAGAAAGAAATTGTTTTATGGCAGAATAAATGGGCGTAACTTCGCCGCATCCTCGCTTTCCTTGTCGCTCGCGTAGCCACACCGCTGATGCAGTGGGTTTCTACCGAGCCCACAGCTGATTTGCAAGCTTACACATTTCCAGCCGAAATCACATAATCAGGTTGATGCCACCTAGTAAACTCAAGTTAGAAAAATCTCACATGTGCGCTAGGTTTGCTTCCTACTGGGAAAGCGGTACCCTGGTTACCCTGGAACCGGCTTACGCGCGGGCGGGCGCAATGTCTCCACGCTCCAGGGTTCCCCTGCTCGCTCCGGCTTTTTGTTTTTGTTTTTGGATTGCAGAAGGTTACGTGTCTGAGAAGGATTTCTATGTAGGGCTGGGTTAGAGGTGAGGGGAGGACAGAAAGGGTTCTGGTTAGTGGAATTAGTTATGAATTTTTATACTTGAACTTTGATTAGTAACAGTTACAATGTGATGTGTTTGTAGTTCTGTGGCTTCATACACTCATACAGCAGCCTACGCACAGCACTCCTGCTGGCTTTTTCTAGGTGGGAGTTGAGTGGTCCCTTGTAATTAGCTGCTCCTTTTTTGCACCCTAACCCCTTTCGCCTGGGGGTAGGGGGGTGTAAACAATAACCTCGGCCATCGGAGTCCTCTGCGCCCTCGGCGCCCCAGGACGGTTTTTAAACTCTTATGGCGGGAGCACACACATTATTGGGAGATCAACACCATCTGCCTTTATTTAAAAAAAAAACAAACTTGTGTAATAAAACATCTTATTTTTCATTTGTTTTTAAAAGTTGCTGATCAGGAAACAATACACACGTGAATAAATTATGCATGGACTAAATTAGAACAAAGCGCAGAGACTCATCAAGCCGAAAGGATGGATGGATGGTGGCTGGGAGGAGGGGAGCAGGGAGTATGGTTTGGAGAGCAATGTTTTCATCCTCATGTGTCTCTCCCGACAATGAAACGGAGCCGAATGACATTAGCATTTTTTTCTGTGTGCGTTCTGAGTCTTTTCTCCCCACTTGGAAAAAAAAAAAAAAGCCTACCCCACTAACGCCCCCTACTGAAACTGGTTACACAAAGGTTTGGGGAATGAAGTGGTGGTAGGTAACGGTCTGAGACGAAAGATCAGGTTTCATGTAACACCTGTGTAGAGCCCTATCCGCCCTGAGTGTGGGCCGTTTCTCACTTATACTAGCTTTTTGCACACAGGACAGTCAATAATTCAATAGCTCAGGTAACTGGATGGCAGAATTTGAATCTCATTGTTTTGGGGTCTTTTTAGGGGCCCAAGCTCCTGGAGCCCCATCTCATCTTAGCACTTTGGCTTTCTTTCTGCCTGTCTTTGATCTCCCCTCAACTCTCTTTCCTATTCCTCCTCCTTATACCTTTTACCCCCTTTTCTCTGAAGCTTGACAGCCTGGCTTCTCTCTCTGTTGTTGCTTTTAACATCTTATTACTGCCCAACAGGGTGTTAGAGGCAGAAACAGGAGCTGCCTGGACTGATCAGATCACAAAGGGGACTTGGCAGGTGGCCACACAACCAAGCAGTCACATCTGGACGGATAGAATTTAAAGCATTGATGAACATATGTGAAGTGTAAATGGGTATTACACAGTATTTTATTTAGCAGCTACATTGTCTGAACCTAGGTGTGTGAGTCATTCATTTATTACACTTACAAGCAAGATAAAGGCCATGCAGTGAAGTAATTACACATGTAGGTAACATAAATATGATTAGATAAAGGTCTGTGTGTCAGTCACATTACATATTGTGTTCCAGTTGCTATCTATATACCTAGGAAACAATGCTTTTAATATAAATTGTAATCCTACTTGCTATTCTAGTTCAGGTAAACCATACTTCCCAAATCTGCTATCAATACTTTTTAAAGAGCTTACTTTTATTAAGTTATCAAAACCTTGGTTAGTATGCACTTAACTGGGAATGTCTGCCACCTTCTGCCAGACTTGATTATGCACATATGAATCTATTATTATAACTGCCTGCTTAGAAAAGAATAACTGTTATTATTGTTTAATTATTCCATGTAAACCAACAGAGCTTTACCTCAAGTAACTGTTTGTAAAGAATGAGACCAGTAAACTATTGTCTATAACTGTGAACATACATAATTGTACTGAATTTTTTTTTGTAGAGTTTCACTTGCTTAGAGGCATTCGTTTATATCTGTTTAGTTATTAAAGACACAATTCTCGGAGAAGTAGATATACTTACTTAGCTAAGGTCAGTCAGCAAGTCATGTGTATAGATGGACCTCAAATCTTCATCTCTATACATTCTATGATCTGGATACATTGCATTCTAATCTAAGGTGGTTTTGTGCCTGTGAAAGTTGTGTAATTGTCAGCCACTTAGAAGCCAGACCTTGCTCTTTCTGTGGCAGGTTAGATATCAGAAATGAAAAGGTAGGGGGGAACACATTCCTGGTTCTAATCTCTTAGCTCTTTGTGAATGAGAATAGGACAGGAACATTGGGGTTGGAACTTTGTGAACTTGCAGCCTTTTATGGACATTACTTTAGCCCCAACAAAAGACATTTTAAGCCAACAGATGCTTAAGAACCACCTTCTCCATCTGCTTCTGGTTGTCACTGGAAAAAAAGAAAAAGAAAAAGCCCTAAATTCTCCAAACTTCATTAACACACATTATTTTCCAGCAGGACGAATGTCTGGTTTTGATGAGATACCCATAAAGGAGATTGATTTCTGCCAGAACGCTAGTGGAGGCATTGTCACAGGGTAACCCTGTTAGGAGCCGGCCTGCAGACCACCTGGGGGACAGCCAGAGAGCACAGCGGAAGGTGGCCGCTCAGGTCCATAAGTGGGCTGAGATTCAGAGGCAGCTTATTGGAGACTTCTCATCTTCCTCTCTTTTGGGGATCATGCAGGTAGCTGGAATTTGGATACATCTGAAAAAGACCATCATATCTAAAGCTGTTTAAGAGCCATCTGCTCAGATCAATGCAATAAATAGAATGTCACAGTCGGCATGCTTTGTTTTGAGCAGGCACCAGAAAGGGAAAGGAAACTGAGGCTGATGTTTCAGTTTTTAAAGTGCAGCCACACTGAAGGGAGTGGTGGTGGGGGCTGGGCCATAAAAAGGCACCAGAATCCAGGCCTGTTTATTATTCCAATCTCTTGCAAAGTACCTTGTGGTTTTTTGAGTGTACTGAAAGTCACTAGAAGACAGAAATGTAGCCAAATGTGGCAAGCCCCTTGCCAAAGAAATGCCACAACCACTGAAAATAGTTTTTTGCCTAGGCAGGTTTCCCTGAAGGGGCCTGTGTAAAAGCAGGACCCTAGTTTTAAGTAGTCTTTAAATATGTAAATATTTAAATATCTGCATATTTAAAGACCAAAGATAAAGTAGGAATAGGTGAGTGGATAAAACCATTGTGTGGTCTGGAACTGAAAAGCTGATTGTTTAACACCCAGAGAGGCTGATATTATGATCCATTGCAAGTTCCAAAGTTTTCTTTGCTTGTATGAGTGACTGGGGAGAGATGAGGTGCTGTGTTTTTGTAATTTGTTTTTCTTATTGGTCCGGTTACTAGTGTTTCACAGTCTGTCAAACCATATGGATGAATGGAGCTAGCATCATAAAACTGTCACCAGAGGAAGGTTTTTGAAGCCTGTGATTTGCATTAGTTTTAAAAGCAGTGGTTGGAAGGTGTTGGGTGGGGCGAGGTGGGGAGTGGGGGTGGGGGTGGGGAAAGAGGGGCAGACTGTTGAGAATTTCTAGGTAGAGTGTTTGTGAATAGTAGTGTGTTGGGGGGATTAGGCTCAGAGCTTCTAATAGTGGGGTTCAAATAGCGCACACTGAGTCCTCCACCACCCAGGCCTCAGTTCTGAGCCTGGCGAACAATGATGGCACATGTCTAATCCTTCTTTTGCAGCCTCTCTACGGTCCCTGAATCCAGAGACTGTGGTCATCTCAGGTTGCTGTGAAATGAGTGAGGTTTTTGCTGTTGTTGTTGTTACTCACTCTGAAAACCTGTTGTTTTTATTAACTGTAATTGGAAGCTCCACCAGAAAAGATTTTCTAGCCCCCAAACTTTCATCTCAAACTCTGACCCTCTTCCATGCGATTCATTTCTCACCAGTGGCCAGTCTGTTGCAGTTAGGATGACTTCAGAGTAATGGAGGAGAAAAAGCTTGGGAGAGGAAGCCTTGAGCTCTGCTCCCAGCCCTACCACCAACTACCTATGTGATGTTGTACACAAAAATTCTCTGAGCTGCATAATTCTTGTCATTAAGATGAAGATAATATGTTAAGTCAGAAACTTTGTGGCTCTTAATTATGATGAGTTAGCACAGGAAGAGGACAGTAGGGCCAGAGTTCAGATTGTTCCTTGTTTTAAAAGCATGGCTGTAAAGTGGTGTTGCTACGATGGGAGACTCTTCTGTAGTCTCATCCTCTCTGGGCAAGTCTTGCCACGTTGTGCTACCGCTTGGGGTTCTAATCCACAGGGAACTTCCTCTCCCTTCTCAGGGCCTGGGGCTAAGGACCAGGTGGTGTGGCCCCTTTAGAACATGATTTTCTCTTCTGAACACTTTTCTTCTCATTAGCGCCCCAACCAGAGGATGGAAAGAGGAAAGAGAAGTGGGAAGACTAATTGGCCTATTTTGTTATTTATAAACACTCTGATAAAGGTTTTGGTTGTGTAATTCCTGAGAATACCTGTCTTTTTCTCACTCTTCTCTTTAAATGTGTCGAGGGAGTGGGGGAACCCAGCAAAAGATTTTTCGTCTCTAGGTTTTATTTTTCCACATCTTCCTGGACCTTCCCTCCCTTCCACCTTGGCACCCATGCCAATTAACATGGGAGTAAAGTGCTTATTTCATTTCCACTTGGGCAGCTGCAGACACCTGACTGCTCAGTGAGCCGACATGGTAGACCCGTACTGACGTCTCACTGAGCTTCCTGTAGAGTACCTGTGTTACTGCTGAGGAACTGGAGGTGCCTAGTGGACCCCCCCGCAGAGGCTGGTATACCGGGGGGCGGGTGTCAGCAGGTATTGGGAGCGTCTTGACTGGAATTCACTGCTTCTCCTTCCTTGATTCGCCTCTGGAACATCCCAGATTCTTCTGGAGTCGATATGATTAGGCTTTCCTTTGGTTGAAACCTTTCTATAGGCCTAAGGGACAAAGAGGGGGTTGCAAAACCCATCAGAGAATTCACGGAAGCTTAACTTGTGAGACGTTGGCCAAATGAAAGACAAAACAACAATGGTTACCTTGAACTCCAGCAGACAGAGGCAGCCCCTTAATTTTTTTCTCTAATTGTGGTAAAATATACATAACATAATCTAACACTGAGGACATGTACCATTTTAATGATTTTAAATATATAATTCAGTGGCATTAAGTACATTAATAATGTTGTACAGCCATTGATACTCTCCAATTCCAGAGTTTTAAAAATCATTCCAAACAAACCCTCCCCCACTTGTAGTCTGTGGTCACCACCATTCTACTTTCTGTCTTTATAAATTCCTCTATTCAAAGCACCTCATATAAGCAGAATGATACAATTTTCCCCCTTTCATGACTGGTTGCTTTCACTTACATAATGTTTCCAAAGTTCATCTATGTTATAGCATGTGTCAGAATTTTCTTCCTTTTTATGGCTGAATAATATTCCACTGTATGTCTTACCACATTTTATTTATTCATTCAATGATGGACATAGGTTGTTTTGCTATCGTGAATAATGCAGTTATGAATATGGGTATATAAGTAGCTGTTTGAGTCCCTGCTTTTAATTCAAGGAGGGTGTGCTGTTGACACAGGAGATCAGCAACAAGAATTGATTCTTTATACAAAGGGGGATCTATATGTCTAGATCCCCTTCATTTTTAGACTTTTACAAAAGTCTACTTAGTAGTTTCTACTACATTTCTAGATGATACAGGCAACCCCACCTTGTAATTGTAAAGAAAATACTGCCCTGGCTGGTGTAGCTCAGTGGATTGAGCATGGGCTGCGAACCAAAGCATCGCAGGTTCGATTCCCAGTCAGGGCACATGCCTGGGTTGCAGGCCATGGCCCCCAGCAATCGCATATTGATGTTTCTCTCTCTATCTTTCTCCCTCCCTTCCCTCTCTAAAAATAAAGAAATAAAATCTTAAAAAATATAAATAAATAAATAAATAAATAAATAAATAAATATATATATATATATATATATATATATATAAAGAAAAATACTGTCATAGAATTCAATTAATTTATTCCCCTCCTTCTGTAGGAATACCATTATTTTGGGGGGAGAATGCCCTGGAAACCCAGGGACTCACTTCTCTCATCCCCAGCCACAGAGATTGCCTTCCCTTTGTCCCCCTCCCTCCCTGGACATCTGGAACTCCATGGGGGCCAGGGTTTGGGGTTGAAGAGGTTCCAGGAGCTTAGCAGTCCTAGTTACCTGGTGAGTCTTGGAGTGAAGGTCTCCTAGGCAGAGAGGTTTCATCAGGCCACATGGGGTTGAGGGAACACCTGGGATGACTGGACAGGTTGAAAGTCAAGAGTTAGTAAATCGGGCTTTTCTTACACAGGGAGAAGCACTTGAGTCTGCTCTCTCCTCCTCCCCCTACACCCAGCCCTGCTGACCCTCAGGGGCCGAGATGAAATAATGGATGTGAAAACATTTCCAAAGGTGTAAAGCCAAGTGTTAGGCAGGCGTTACTAGAACTACAGTTTCCTGTAGCTGATGGAGGCCTTCTCAGAGAGTAAACAATACCTCCTATATTAAACATTATTTTAGTATATTAAAACTGAAATAACTGAAAGGAATCTGGCATTACATATCATGTGCAATCATTGTCTTGCAGGAAGTGCAAAGCCTCACTCATCCAGCTGTGCGTAAATAGCCCTGGGATCGCAGTGGGATTTTCTCATGGTCTGGGTTTGAAAATAGGTGAGACTACGAGCTCCAGGGAAGCCTCGTTTTATTTTCCATTGGCTGCCCTGAACTGAGTTCACCCTCAAAATCAGGGGAGACAGAATCCTGGGGGGCACAGGAGCCCTCTTCTGGAACTTGAACTTGGCCACCATCCAGGCTCTTCCTGTCATTAACAGGATTCCTAGGAGAGAAAAGGGGTGAAGGTGGGGGTGGAGCTGAAATCTGCTATCGAGCAAGGAGGGTGTGCTGTTGACACAGGAGATCAGCAACAAGAATTGATTCTTTATACAAAGTAGATAATGGAGAGCATCTTGACAAGGGGGGGCCTGAAGGGGGTGGGAGAGACAACGGGCAAATCAGAATTAGAGTTAGATCTTGGTTTGCAGTCTTGGAAATGCTTGGGATTCAAGCTTGCTGCAAAACTTACAACATTTCCTTTACTTTGTAAAACAAATTAAGTTAAATGTCATTCCAACTCCCATTCTCCTCAACAAACAACTCTTTACAAGTCTTTGTTTGCTGCTGGTTGAGCTCTGTGAGAACTGTCCCACCCTCTCTGGAGTTCTGTCATCCTGTCCTGGCCAAAACTGATTGCCAGGCTGCCCCTCAGAACTAAAGCATCATGGTAACCCCCCTCCTTCCATCTAGGAGCTCCCACTCCGAGGAAGCCCTCCAGTCCGTCTGTTTTTCCTTCCAGACCCGTTCCTTGGCAGGGCAAAGTAACTGCCTGTAAACCAGGAGCCTGACTATCCACTAGGCTTCTAGGGAAACCACTGTCAGCTGGGAAGGGCGGGGGGCGGGGCGGAGAGGGGAAGCAATGTGGTGCTGGGAATGGGGGTGGCACAGTGGACGGGGTAGCGGGAGGGGAGAGAATATATTCTCTCCTGCTAATTATTTTCCCTGAGGACTTAGCCATTGCAGAACCATCTATTATCGTGGGAGCGCTCTATGGTGGTTCTGCCCGTGATGAATGCTAAGTGGAAACAAGCAAGAAAAATTAACAGGCGGCTGCTTCTGTCCACCTAATTAAAATGCATATCCAAATGCATAATTCCTTATGTTTCCCCATGCACACACTCCCCTTCCAATCCCAGTTCTATGGAGGAGAAAAAACACTTTCCCCCAATCATTTCTCTTGATTATATTTCCATCAAGGAAGAACTGGAGGGTTTCCTTAGAATAGAGAAGGGTGGTTCTTGTCACACTTCTAAAATTGCTGGGTTTTTATTTAGATTGAGCCTGAAAATTCTGAGCTGTTTCTTTGGTTTAAAATGAAAAACAAAAACTTTATCTGACTGCAGAAAAAAGGGGGAAGGAAGGGAGTAGAGAAAGGAAGGAGAAAAAAATAGAGAAAGCAAGCAAGCAGGAAAGTTCTCATTATTGCTAAGGGCCTTTTAGTTTTGTGCTCAAAGTCTGGCTTGGATCAGCAATGAGACTTTCGAAGGTCTTTTCTATCTCCTCTTCCTCTCCATTCCTTCCTTGGACTTTGAACTACCTTCCCCAGCCCCCAAAACAAACATAACCCAGGATTTTGTAGAGGGATTTGAGAAGATGCATCTACCTGTGACGATCAGGGGGAGGGAGAAAAACCAAAAGCCTTTGCATTTGGGACCAGATCAGACAAACAGACATCAGAGACCCAAGCGGGTTTTGAATCAAACAAACAATACCTCTTCATCCTTATCTTCCTCCCTCTTTGCTTACTGATCATTTTCTCCCTCTTGGAGGGACAACTTTATTCAGTCTCATAAAATATTTAATAAAACGGCGAACTTAAGTCACTGTGTTCAGTTCAATGTCACTGTCATCTCTATGGCAGCAGCCCCTCCCCGGCCGGGCCCTCCACCCCCCCAAGCCCCTTGACTGCCCTCCACAGCCACCCAGCTGTTGATTTATCAGGGCCGGCTGGCTCAGCAGTGCATGGAGATTGCTTTTAATTAACTCTCTTCATTTTCCCCAATCTTCAGGGAGCAGCAGCCCTTTAATGATTTTAATATTTTATCTGGATTTATATCACCTTATTTGTTGTTGTTTGACTTCTGCATTTGTTCTTCCTGAATCTCTCCCAGACTGACATATTTATTTGCCCCTTCCTCTTGCCCCCAGGACCTTTCTGGAGAAGGGATGATGGGTTTTGAAGAAGGCCCCCCTTTCCCAAGGATTCTGCGAGGTGATTAGAACCTTTGTTTGAGGAATCCCAGTCTCACCCGACTCAGCTGAAGGAGTTGCTGAGCTTTTTATTGAAAAAAAAAAAAAAAAAAAAATCTGAATTTTAGAAAGTGAGGTCTCTCTGCCTTTTTTGTGTTTGCTGCCTCTTTAAAAGAGTGAGCTGTCTGGGAGAGCTGGGTCAAAACTGCTCCCTGGTTCCCTGGTCCCTGTGGCTTCAGGCCTGTGGTTCCGCTACCGCCGCCCTGACAGTTCAGTCAGACTGCTGCAGAATGATGACTTCAGGGCAGGGCTGGACGTGGGTGCGGTTCAGTCCTTGCATCTTGAGATGTGGCTGAGATCCACTCAGGAACTGCTTGGAAAAGCAGTTGTAGCCACAGTCTAAAAGAGGCACCAGGTGCCTTCTCTGCTTTCTCCGGCAACCCTCAGTCCCCCGTCCCTGTGCCTACTCTCCAGTGTGGGAAAGAAAACATCGCCATTCATCTGCACACCTTCCCAGCTCCCCCGCCAGCCCCCTTGTGGCTGCAAAGTCTGCCTTTCCCCACAGCAGTCCCAGAGAGGCCTGGCAGGCAGACTTGTATGGGGGTTAGTTTTCAGAACAAGCTTGTCCACAAAGTGCCCTTTTGGCATCTCCGTTTGGTGATGTGTCTTTGGGGTTACCTGTTGCTGGGCAACTGCCAACTAAAGTTTGAGCCTGATCTGGGGATTGCAGTGAATTGCTGTGGGTGACTTTTATCCACAGCTAGGGACTTGACTTTACAACCCTACTTCTGGAAACAGGAGGTGGAGAAGACCTTCTCCCATGCGCCTGTGTGGAAAGAGGCATTGGTTTTTCAGGTCTGGCTCCGCACCTGGCACACAGGCCGGACACATGAATGTGTGTTTTGGTGATGAAAATAAGCAATTTCTCCCATCTCCTTGCACTCACCCTTTTAAGCTCTATATGTGGATACAGAGATGGAAAGCCATGGCTTCTACACCACAGTCTGGTGTTCAGGCTACTAGACATTCTTTCAAGTGTGTCTTCTTCACCCTTTTGAGAATCCCGTGAAAGCTGTGGACCATCTCATAGATGTGCACATCTGCATATTGTTGTGTGGGGTTCATAGACTTTGAGGAGCCCATCAGTGGATGCTTTAGAGGTTCGTGGGCTCCAGGTTAAGAAGCTCAGAATGAGAGATGTGAGCGAACTTATCCTGAAAGTCTACTTCTTTTTTTTTTTTAAGATTTTATTTATTTATGTTTAGAGAGAGGGGAAGGGAGGGTGAAAAACATCGATTGGTTGCCTGTCATACAACCCCAACTGGGGACCTGGCTCACAACCCAGGCATGTGCCCTGACTGGGAATTGAACCAACAACCTTTTGGTTTACAGGCTGGCATTCAATCCACTGAGCCACACCAGCCAGGGCTAAAAGCCTACCTCTATATCCCTGCTCAGAGAAGGAGCCCCTCACACTCCCACAGTCCCACCAAACTGCTTGTGGCTCCTCCAGCCCCTCCCTGCCCCACACTTGATGGACATATACCTGCTCATCTTCCAGATGCTTCAAAACCCCTCTGCTCTGGTGAGGCCCTTGCTGAACCGTGGGTAAAATTGGCCACACCTGCCCTTGGCCCCATAATCCCAAGCATACTCTCCTCTCTTGGCCACTGAAATACTTAAATCTGGTTAGTTAGAATATAAGGCCCTGAAAGGCTGGGACAGTGCCTTTCCAGCCTTGGGATCTAGCATAGCAGGCATTTAATACATGCATGTGAAATCATTGAGCAAATGAAGCCAGCAAGCAGAAACACTGCTCTTCCCGCCTAATTTGCTCCTAGCCCTTTAGAGTTGTGTTTCTCTTCCTCTCCCTTGACTGTAGGACAAGGCTGTAGAATTCCTTTCCCCAAGTTCTTCAGTTTCAGGGGTGGGAGGGAGCGCTGGCGCAAGCGAGGCCTTACCTGCCTGTGGCGTGTTTGGCCATGATGAGTGTCAGCATCCCTTACTCTGGCCCTGGTTTGTTTGTCACTTCATCCCCGTAGATCTAAAAAAACATTGCTTTTCTCCCTTTGGTCTTGGGAAGGAAAAACACGTCTTTCTGCTTTGTTCTCTTTCAGGGACTAAGTAGCTGAGGGCTTGTGAATAGCCATTGATAAATCAGCCATATGTTTATCAACTGCCTCTGTGACCCAGCTGTATATGGGATTTCCTTTAGCTTTATTTATAAACCTGAAGACTCTCAAAAAAATTTTTAATATATAAAAAAGATTTTATTTGTTTATTTTTAGAGAGAGGGGAAGGGAGAACGAGAGAGGGAGAGAAAAATCGATGTGTGAGAGAGAGACATTGGTTGGTTGCCTCTCATGTGCATCCCAACCAGGGACTGAACCCACACTCCAGGAATGCGCCCTGACCGGGAATCGAACTGGTGACCTTTCACTTTACAGAAAGATGCCCAACCAGCTGAGCCACACCAGTCAGGGCTACTTGAGGACTTTTATGGGTTTTAAGATGGAGGATACCAGAAGGTGAGAATTCTATAATAATTGAACCCATGGGTGCCATCCGATGCGAATCTACTGCCTGTCCTACTGAGTTTTGGGGGCAACTGTAGTCCCATCACTGTCTTCAGATACCTAGTCTTTGAGAGAGCACCTTTCATGTACTTTCACGGTGCCAATGTCTAGCTAGATACAACTTTCCCTGTGACTCAGTGTCCCAGCCCTGTTCAATGCAGATCAGTCCACTTGGCAGTGAAACAAGACGTGATGTCCCGGGGCTTATGTAAGGGCCTTTAGTTCTCATGTCGAGAGAGAGAAGAATATCTGTTTTTGTAACTTCACGGTGTCCTCTGCCTACTCGTCCACTCTCCCGATCCTCCACTGTCGGTTCTCTGCAAGCAGGCGCCCCCTGGAGAGGCTGGGGTCTGTGTTGGGGGGAAGGTGAAGACCGGGCTAGAGACGGGCTGCCCAAGTCAAGTTTTAATTCAGATTCTACCCCGCTGCGCATCCTTCAACAGAAAGCCACAGACAATGCTGATGGTGCACGAAGTTTGGGCCGAAGGAGCAGAACTGTACGAAAGTGTTGTCAACTCAGAGAGGTCAGACTGCACTAGCACTTACTCTTGAAGGCAGCGCCCTCTCAGCCCCAGTGTGGAGCCCTTCAGTGCAGAGGGTGCGCACAGGGCCGTCCGGTTCCTGGTGCTCATTTCCTTTCTGGGCAGCCATCCCAGTATAACAGATACTTATACATATTCTGTCCTCATTTTATCTAATTACACACATCTCTTGGGGATAGGGAACAGGTTTGGATCATTTAATTTTAGGTCAGTTATGCACAGGGTAGCTGAGATGAACACTGATCCATAGAGTTCTGTGAAATGTGGAAAGTTCCCATAGTTCCGTGGTCCCGAGCACACCAGGGGGCATTGTTTGCCATCTCAGGGGCTAGAGCCACCAGTGACCAGTCAGCATGGGGGTGCGGTGCGGTGTGGTGGGGTGTGGTGCGGTGCAGTGCAGGGGTGCAGCTGAGCTTGACCGATTCGTAGTCTGAGCGCAGGAAGTTTTCTGAGGCTGAACTATCTCTTACTACGTCCTTGAACAAATAGGATTCTTACTTTATTATTTGATGAACTGTCAAACTGAGGAGACCCAATAATATAGGTTTCTCTTTTGGCAATCATTCGTTCTTACCTTTTACCTGCCTTGCATGTGTTCAGATTCCTGAGAAATAAAGAACAAAACGAACTCTGATCTATGGAACCGTCTTCATCATTGCCCAGCGTTGCCTGGAGATCCTGTCTCCCTCGTGCCCCAGATGAACTGGTCTGGACAATGCGAAAGGGAAAGCGCTGACACGTCCCCACCTCTCTCCAAGGCCCAGAGCCTGCAGCCTCAGGCAGTCGGCTTCCTGGCATGTCTCCTCCAGGCTCTACTGCAGCTTTGCAAATCCCCAGAAAGGACAAAGCCCGCTAATTACTCTTTCATTTTTCTCGTGTTTTCTGCTTCTTATTTTGTCTTTTGACTCCCGATCTAAGCCTCCTCAACATTCTCTGAGCCCTACCTAGATAGAAGTCTCATCCACTTAATGCTTAATATCAGGGTTCGCAGCTCCAGCCTCGGTTTCCTGCTGACTTCTGGTCCCTCCGTCCACACCCCACAGACATCCTCCCCCACCCCCAAAATGCACCTTGATTAGAAAGCACTGGAGGGACACCAAGGGAGAGCATTCCGCTTTGTCCCTGGGAGGGCCACTCGATCTTGGGAGTGTGGGAG
This sequence comes from Tonatia bakeri, assembly GCA_004024845.1. Taxonomy (NCBI): domain Eukaryota; kingdom Metazoa; phylum Chordata; class Mammalia; order Chiroptera; family Phyllostomidae; genus Tonatia; species Tonatia bakeri. Next base: position 13,635 of record PVIA01006145.1, read on the forward strand.
TGGGGAGAGGGCGGGGAGGGCAGGCCCGAGCTTGCACACAGCACATGGTGAGAAGGAGCTGTGAGGGAAGACATGGGGTGCAGGGGGAGTGAGGTCACCAGGTGAGGAGGAAACCACTCACTCAAGGAGTGGGCCAGCCCCTGAGGGGCCTGTGAGACAGGAAGAGAGGAATGGGGGTCTCACGGTTTGGGATGTCGGAGAAGCTTTTGGGGAGCAGGTGGCTCTGAGCTGAGTTTGGAAGGATGGCGGTGGTCGGGTCAGGCTCAGAGGAGTGGTAGAGGGTAAGGATGGGGGAGGTCAGGTGTAAATGGGAAGTGACCAAAGGTGTCACCTTTTGTCCCCCAGCAGGAAGCACTGTCCACCCCAGAGGCTCCCTCTTAACTAAGGTTGAACTGAACCCTGGTCCTTGGTTTCCTTGGCTGTGTGTTCTGGGTCCTTTCCAGGGCACCTTCCACAAGTGTTGGGGACAGCGGGACACTCTGGGGGGTGGAGCTGTGCTGCTGGGAGCCACCTGTCCTGTCTGGCGCAGCATAGCCCTGGCCAGGACACGCACAGGTTTGCTCGGCAGGGCAGGACTACGGGGTAAAGCCTGTGCAAGTGGTGGATCTAAGTCTTTCTCCCTTTCAATGCTTTGGTCACCACCGCCTTTCTTTAAAAACCACAACCACAACAACCCATCCGTGGTGGAAATGAAGATTGAAATCCAGTTCGGGATGAGAGCATGCTGGTCCTCACAGCTCAATCAATCCCGGTGCCCCAGGATTAGTTTCATGGTTCAAATCGATTCAGACCTGGACAATGAGGCCGCAGGTCTCTAAGCAGGTGTTTCCTCTTGGGGGGATTGGTTTACGGTGAAGGTAGAGCTTCCCCGCCCCCACCCAGGTACACAGGCTCCCCGTTTCTCCACCTACATGTTGCCTACACCTTCCCACAGCAAGGCCGAGGGCCCAGGGAGCTGGCTTTCAGGAGAAGGCTGGGTGTCACACCAGTTCTTGGGGGCCCTTGGAGCCTGGCACTCTTTGAAAGCCAAACACTTAACCCCAGGGGGTGCGGCAAGCGGTGGCTATGTGGCACATAGCTTGGGTGCTGGCTCAGAAGTTGAAGAGTCTGGGTTCAAATCCAAGCCCTATACTGTGGACAGGATTGTAAATTCCTCTGTACCTCAGTTTCCTCACCTGTAAAGTGGGAATGATATGTTCTGCCTTTAGAGGGTTTTTAGAAGAATTAACTAAGTTAACATATGTAAAGTGCTTACAAGAGTTGGCCCGTATTACCCTCGTAACAGTTATTCACAGTGACCCTACGTTTCCAGCTGTAAAATGGAAGGACATACTGGCAGACATTTTCCTCATAGTGGCATTTTAAGAAAATTGGGCTAAGTAGAGGAGCTCTGATTTTCTTCGAGGAAAGACGTTCTAGAACTCTATGGCATTATTTATTTATTTATTTTTCACTCTTACAACAAGCGTGTTAGGAGAGATGATCAGAAAAGATTTGTCCATGGGACACTCTGTCCAGGACTTCAGGTTACTGCATGCTGCTGAATCGGCGCTGGCACTGGGCCCCCCGAGGAAGACCCGGAACTTCACCGATGCAGAAACCCCGCATGCAGAGCGGACCGAGCCTGTGATGGGACTGGCCTGGCTCACGCTTTCATCCTGTTTCCTCTTCCAAGGAGGAGGAGAGTGCTTCCTGCCTGGAGAAGGGCCGCCCTTCGCACAGCTAGAAAAGGGCTTGCAGGTCCTTCCGACCAAGGTGGGTGGGGGTTGGGAGCTGGTCTGGCACACATGCTATCGTTGGGGTGGACATTTTGTTCACCTGCGGCCCTCCCGTCCTGGGGGGTGTGTGTGTGTGTGTGTGTGTGTGTGTGTGTGTGTGTGTGTGTACTCGGGCACCCACCTCCCCAGCACATTCGTTCGGTAGGCAGTGATCTGTGCCTGACAAGCTGGCATTCCAAACCTCAGCTCTTCCAAACACCAGACCCCTATGTTATTTTTAACTGCTGTCCAAAGTTTTTCCACCTGGGGTAATTGATGGGACTCCATAGCCTAGTCAGATAACCTAAACTTTGGCTTGTTTTGCATCCCTTGAATGGGCATGTGTCTGATGCCTAAGCAGAAAACCAGTTCAAGTTTTCTGAACTGACCGTTCTAAATCGCCCCTCCTGCTCTACCCCCCACTCATCCCTGGGGAAAGGAGGCGGCACAAAGACAACCTGAGCTGGCCTGACTCTGCGGCTCCAGAGAGGAGGGAGGAAGATCGTCTCTGCCTGTGACCTCCTCCTGCCCCTCCCTCCGAGTCCCGATAGTGAGGGACAATGCTGCGTTTTCAGAGAGATAACAGGAAGGGCATTGAGGAGGTTGGCACACAATCTCTTCTGGCCTTCTTTCTCAGCACCCACGTTCCCCAAGGGGGCAAGTCACATTCTCATTGTCCTCTGGGGACAGTCTTGGACAGATGCTTTTATTTAAGAGAACCTGAGATCTTATGGTGCCCAGTGACCTCCAACCTTGTGATAATCGAGAAGATTCTCAGTTGCCCACGTCCGGGAGAAAGTGGGCCACCTCACTCTGGCCTGTCATTTGCACCACGAATTTCTTAACTGGCATCCCTTTTCTTCGTTCACATGTCTCCCAGCTCATAAAGCACTCGGCATTTGTCTTGTATTAGTTGAGCACATACAGTGGACCAGCTACTGTGTATACAGTGGGTGTGCAGTGGTGAACAAAACCAACATGGATGCTATTTTTGTCTCCTTTCGGGGAGGCAGAAAATAACCACATAAAAATATAGAGTTGGATCTGTGTTATATTGGAAAGTCCAGACAGATGCAAGAGATTACAGCAGGGGAAACTCTGCTAGTCTGGTGTGTTGAGGGAAGGTTTCCTCGAAGAGGCAGCATTTTATCCCAGGCAGAGGGAACAGCATGTGCAAAAGTCTCGTGAGGTGCTGGAGGAGCCCAGGAAGGCAGCTGGGGCTGGAATGCCAGAGAGAAAGGGAGAGTGTGGCCTGAGGTTCGGGAAGAGAGGTCAGGAGGCACTGGATGCACAGGGCCTTGATGGATATTGTAAGGATGTGTGCTGTCTTCTAAGAACCGAAGAGGGTTTAAGTTTGGAAGAGACTCGTCCAATTCACGCTCTAAAATATTCCGCCTGCCTGCAGGGAGATTTAGCAACAGAGCTGGGAACGGAGATGAGGGAGTTCTCAGGAGGGTTTTCTGGATAAAATTTCGAAAATAAAAGTGAGACATGAGCATGTACACGAAGGACGAGGCATTAGCTGCTCAAGGCTGTGACAGGGGAGCTCTCCCTTTGACCGCATCCCTTCCTCCTGTCCTTCCCAGTCCCATTCGGTAGTTGAAAGAAACGGACACCCCACCCCCACCCACCTTTGGAAGGTTTGGATCTGGTGGATAGGTTCTTCCTCCGAAGCAGAGTCTGGAGCAGTTTGCCTCCGTTGTCTCTGTTGCGCACTCCAACTATGCCTTCGGGCTTCTTTGAGCTTCTCCAGTTGTGGCCTGAGGTCTGCCAGCAGGAGGGGCACAGGTGTGACTGACAGACAGGTGATTCCAGGGTTTCCCCCGACCCACTGAATGAGGATCTCTGGAGCGAGGTCATGCAATCTGATTCGCATGCTGGCTAAAGCCTGAGGACCCCTGTTCACCCAGCACTGCACACACACCAGCAAAAGTGGTGATGCTTTAAACGTGTGTGTGTGTGTGTGTGGTGGGGGGTTAAATAGGTACCAAGTGCTTTTGAGGCACAGGTGGTCTTCTTTAAGCCTTACCATCATGCACGTGAGGAGACGAGTCTCTGGTAACTTTGGTGTCCAAGCTGACACAGTTATAAGATGATGGATTCGGGGGAGGAGGGGGCTCAAAGCCAGATGTCTGACTCCAAGCACTCCACTTTGCCTTTCTTTCTTCACACCTCTATTCTCTAGTGGGCAAGGTTAGCAAGTATTGTGTCCTTACAATTTCCAGATGTAGTTCTTTTTAAAATCTTAAAAAGATTCAGTGCCTTGTGGTGGGCTCAGGAGATTGCATCTAGAAAGTAAGTATCCAATTAGGACATGAAAAGGTAGAATTATGTGCATTTGTTGTAATTATTATGATAACTTTTCAGTGTGGTAGCTATCAACTTATATAAAAGTAGATGGAATAGTACAAAGAACGTCCACGTATCCATCACCTACCTTCACCAGAGGGGGAGCAGGCATCTTTTCACTTGTTTGAACCTTTTCCCGTGATGCTTTCATTTCTATGTCCATTGAATGAAATATATCTGATAGGAGAATGGGCAGAAGGAACAGAGAAGCTTTCAAAGTACTCCTACCAAAAGAAAAAAGAAAATAAAACAAAGTGCTGACCAGAAGGGTAGAAGGCTCTTTTGACTCACTTAGTCCCTCAGCAGTACAACTCACAGGCAGAGCTAGTGCTTGGGGCCGTAGTCTAGGGTGTGCCTTAGGGGCCGCTGGCGGTCTGCTGCACCATCCAGCATGACAACTGAGGCCTGACAAAGTCCGGGGATAGTCTTCTGTCCTCACACAACTAGTGAGAGCCAGGTCAGGAACCCGGGTCCTCCAGCCCTGCCTCCCCTACACACCTCAGAGGGTCTCTTGGCATTTTTGATCCTGGAGACAGAAGCCGTGTGAAAAGCTGTCCAGAGCCCCAGTGGCTGAAGTCCTTGGCTTGTGAAAAGGATTCCTGGTGTAGCTGGGAGGCCTTCTGGTCTGGCTAGAGAAGAAAACACCTGTAAAATGAGGACTAGTGGAAGCGAGGTAGACACATACTCTTGATGTCCCATAGCTCTGCTTGCTCTAAACTTCTAGAATTTCTAAGGCAAAATATGACAGATGAGTGAGTGCCATAGATTTTTAGGTAAGGAAGAAATCAGTTTCACTGACCAGCCTCACGCAGGAGTGGAGGGGGCCTCAATGGATGGGCATAAGTCCAGGAGCTGGGAGAGAGAGGCCTCCCCTTTCAGAGGAGAACCAATCTCTCAGATCGGCATATAAATTAGGGATTATTTTGCAACTCCTGAAGCGGAAGGCTCTGTACCACAGGGGATACTAAGCCGAGGATACAGTATCTGGTCTTCAGGAACTTTGTGTCTACTTGAGGGACAGGACATACGTTGAATATTCATAGAAGTGGAAAACTAAAGCTATAAGTTGCAAGTTGACTTTTAAGATAAGCCTAAGGAAGAGTGCAGTGAAAACCAAGAGATGAATCATAAAGCAGAACATAGTAACCATACTGATGGCCATGTCCCCGATGTCTTCTGTGTGTGCGGCTGTGTGCTGGATGCTGCAATAGTGTATCTGCACGCAGCAGCTTTTGCAGAAACATTCACACTGGTCTCAGCCGCCATCTCCCGAACACCTGTATTCAGCTCTGCAGGCCTGTGCCGTGTGCCTTCCCAGTGAACTCCTTTCCTTCTGGCAGGCAGGTATATTAACTGTTTTACAGATGAGAACACTCCCAAGAGTTGAAGCAATTTGCCCCAGACCCTCAGGTATGAACCTGAGTCTGTCCGTCCAAATGAACTTGGGTTCAAAAAGAGAGAGCATGCATAGCAGCCAGACTGGTGGCTGGTAGAGATAAGGCTGGGCAGGTAATGAAGGCCCCGGTTATAAACATCGGCGTGGAAGGTTTGGCGCTGATCCTGGAGGTGTTGAGGAATTATTCCTGGGAGGGCAGGCTGGATATTGAGGGTGATTAATTGGCAGGATAGCTTGAGAGGGGAGCCCGTGGCAGGAGCACAGACTGGCGTGAGTGGGGCCTACAGGAGGGGGTCGGGGGGCAATATGCGTGGTCCAGCTGAGTAATGAAAACCCCCACAGCCCATCAAACATAATTAAAATCAAATAAACACTCCAGCAAAGCCACCTCATACCAAGTAGGGGCAGAGACTCCAGATCACCGCCAGGGCGTTAGTGCTGGTCTCAGTGCAGCTGCGGGACATGGAGCTGCAGCACACAGAGTATTTGTGAGACATGAGTGTGCCCTGTGCGGGCAGGTGGGCTCCCGGGCCCACTCGTGGTTTCAGCCCTCGGCCAGGTCCTTGGTGCCCCGTCACCGTCATCTCTCCTCTCACCTCCTTTCCATTTCTTCCCACAGCGGTTGTTGCAATATTTTGCCGTTTACCTGAAAACCCTTCCCATCCTCTCACTCTCCACAGATGACTTCACCCCAGACTTGTTCAAGAGAATCGAAGCCACGAAGCGAGTAACTTTCCTGTCATCTTGCCCTCTGCCCCATCACAGCAAAAGCCGCTTTTTCAGAGGGGCCTCCCCTGCCCTCCCCCATCTGATATTGTTCCTGCATCATTCTCCCGTTATCCAGTACATATTTTTCACAGAGCATATACAGCCCTCAGAATTATCTTCATGTATTTGTTTGTTCGCTGTCTTCTGGTTTCATTTCCCCTTGGAATGTAAATTCCATGCAAGTACAGACCTTGCCTGCCTGGGGCACTGTAGTACTCACAGTACCTAGCACGCAGTGAGCGCCTGGGCTATGGAAATTACTGAGAAATGGAAACGAATGAGTGAATTGCCTCGGCTTCAGCCAGCGTCTAGGATTTGATCTTCCTCTCTCCTCTTAATTATTCTACTGTCCACTCCACCTGGATATCCCCATTCAAACTTATATCCTAAATGAAGTTTTCTTCTTCCCCTAAAGCTGCTTGTTCCCCTCAGGGTTCACTATCACTTAAGCAAAATCTCAGGGTCATCTTTGGCTCCCCTCTCTCCTTGCCCCCCCCCACCCCGCCTCACACTTAGTCCTGTCGACTTAACCTTGGCAATGTCTCTGGGCTGTATGCATACCTTCCTCTGTTTATTTCTCATCCATGTAACATGAGTGCTCCTGGGGACACTGGCAGAAGCTTCCTAATTGACTTTCCAACCTGTAGTCTCTCGCCAAACCAGGCTTTGCACAGTTCAGCTTCTTTGTACTTTCAATTATTCCTACTTATTGTAGAATCCATCTGCCCATCCATCCATGTTTCCTCCCATCCATCCATTCATCCATCCATCCGCTACTTACTGAGTTACAACCCTGTGCATCACTGTGTGAGGTGCTGGGGTACAGAACAGATAGTGCAATCTTTGCCTTCATATCAATTTTTAATCTTGTCGGCGGGGACAGATATAAACAACCAAAATCATTCAGGTGCTTTTTGTTGGTTCATCAAATATTTATTGAGCTCCCACTATGTGCCATGCACTGTAGGTGCTGAGGATACAGCAGTCATAAAACAAAGTCCCTGCCTTCACAGAACTCACATTCTGATGAAGGGCACCAACGGCAGGGAAGACAGACGCAGGAGTATAAATACTCTGGAGAAAAATAAAGCGAGGCAAGGGGCACGCGTGTGTGTGTTTGCCCTTTGCATTACAGAATGTGTTCAAAGATGGCTTCACAGAGGAGGAGATGATTGAGCAGAGACCCGCAGGGTGGGAGTGAGTGACACTTGCAGATATCCGGGGAAGGAGCGTTCCAAGCACAGGGAACAGCCAGTGCCCTGTGCCAAGGCCCTGGCCTGGGAGCGAGCGTTGTGGGGTGTGTATAGAGCAAGGTGGGTTACAGGGGAGGAAAAGGAATCCAGCCTACACTGAAGGACCAGAGAGCACTTTCCAGAAGAGGATGCCAAACTCCCTAGCCAGGCAGACTTCAGAATTCAACCTCTCGTTCCACCGCCTGTCCACGGATTCTGCACTTGGATCATGCCCCAGACCATGGACCTCCCACATCCAGGCTTCTCTGACATTCCCTGCCAGGACTTCCCCCTCTGACCCCTGTGCCTCTGCCCGATGAACCCTTGCAGGTTCTGCTCACCTTTCAAGGTCTGAGCCTCTTCTTGGCAGAACCAGTTGCCCCTTGGTGGGTCCCATAGCTTTTTATTCATGCTAGCGGCACACTTAGCACGGTGACGTCCGGTGAGTGGTGACTGTGCCGGTCCCTGACACCTGCCACAGTGCCTCGTGAGAGGGAACCATGTCTTAGAATCTTAGATGTTTCTTCGTCTCCAGCACCTTGCTCTGTATTGGGCATGCAGTAAGTGGTTGAACACACATTGGAAGCAAATTCTGTTGCAAAAGAAGCTTGTTTGCTACTGGACCTCTTTATGTAGGCATGCAGGCAGAAGTGCATGTCCTTTTCCTACACATGAATTACCTTTTTTTTTTTAAAGGAGTCCTGCAGTTCCTAATGAAAGCAACAGGGTCATGAAATCAATGTGTCCACTGTGGTGCCAGCTTCACTCACCTGGACTCATGGCCTCGGAAGGGTTTCTTAAACATGTGTTTCTCATCCATATGCTAATTCTCTTCCCTTTCTTGGTCATCTTCCCCTCAGAGTTGTGGGTGGTGACAGCCGTCAGGCCTGGTGGCACCTGCACACCTCCAGCATCCTTGGAGCAGATGTTTTCCAGCTTGGGGCCTGAGGGGAGGGGAGGTGGGCTCTGGCTTGGGAAGGGTGAAAGAGAGTAAACATGAAATAAGATTTCCTTCCCCCTTGAAATTCACTAGAGCTTATTTGTTTGTTTGAGAAAGGCCTGAAACATGTGCACACAGATATGCACGTGCTATGAAATGAATCACATGTCTTCAAGGGGATGCTGTGATTTTTCTCCCTTCCCAAGGTGGGAGAGAGGAGAATATTTCCAGGTGTTCTGGGATTAATTTGTCACTTCCGCAAATATTTACTAAGCACCTAGCTATTCCAGGGGCTGGATATAAAGCAGTGAACAAAATGGGTGAAATTCTTGCTGTCCTGGAGCTAGTGTCCTAGTGAGGATACACAGGAGGCAGTCTGAGTGAGTGAATACGCGGTATGGCGATCAGCCTGTGAACACAGCTAAAGCAGGGGCTGGGCCAGGGGGCGTTGGGGAAGGGCAACGTAAAAGAAGGTGGCAAGGGACGACCTCACTGGAAAGTGACATTGGAGGGTCATCTGCAGGGAGGGCAGTCAAGGCCGAGGAAATAGCAAGTCCCACGGTCCTGAGGTGGACGTGTGGCTGCTGAACAGCAAGGAGGCCAGTGTGGCTGGGGCGAAGTGATTGAGGAACAGTGTAGGAGAACCTTGGCTTGTCTTTGGAGTTGGAACCTGCTGGAGGGTTTTGACAGCATCGCCCTGGCTACCGAGTTGAGATGAAATGGAGGGAGCAGGGACCAGGCAGGGGACTTGGAAGAAGGCGTTGGCTAGGACCAGGGTGGTGATGGTACAGGTTGTGATGGTGACTGGGTTCTGAACACATTCGATAGACGGGAATGACAGGGCTTGCAAAGGAATTGGAAGTGGGGTGTGACAACAAGAACGGCGCCATGGGTAACTCCAAGGTTTTTGGCTTGAGCAAGTTTTTGATTCTGACTTTTGCTTTCTTCCTGCCATCGGGAAGAACAGATTATATCATGGGGGAACTCTTTTCCTGTATTGCGTCAGCTTCTGGTTGGCCATTTACTTTTGGTGGTCAAGGTTCACACGTCTTCTCTCAACGTGTAGTTTAGTGGCGTTGCCTTAATAAAAGCTTTGCAAATAATTACTCTTAGCTCTTCAAATAGAAACCCTGGGCAAAGGGCTGGGTGCAAGACATCTGGCCTTCAGTGTGCTGACTCAGCAACTCCTCCAGGGTCTCCCCAGCAGCCCCTGGGTCCGTCAGGTCACTAATGGAATCTGCGGCAAGCAAATTAACTCCTGGGAAAAAAGGGCTAACGAATCACTCCAGCTGTTGGTGTCTGCCCCAGGATGGCCAGCATGTCCCCATTCACCCCTAGGTCCTCACCCCACATCTCATACCTCCCCTGGGGAGCCCCACTTTCTCTTGCACGGTTACTGAGGAGTGTACAGGCTGTGCTGGAATCTCAGCCGCTCCCCGGCAGCGCTGTGGCCTGTGCTTGTGAGAAGGCCATCTGTGCGGCCCCCCACATGCTCTCCCGTGTGGGAGGCCGGAGAGCTGCTCCCTGCCTGATTCACACTTCTTTCTGGGTTTGGGTTGGCTTACCCGTTTGCTCTAAGTCGAGGCTGGGAGAAGAGGGGCAGGTAACAGCTATGCTCTTAAGCCTGGGCCCAGTCTTTCTTCCTTCTTTGGTCAGATGTGTTTTCTTTCAAAAAACATTGTCTCCTGTGGGGCAGGACCCGTGCACCACGGGGGTCTGTGGTTCCTGGCACACAGTTCTCCTCCCTCAAGCCAGGTAGGGCTTGCGGTCTTCACAAAGCAGGCTGGGAAATGCTTGCTTCTGGAACTGCCAGGCTGCCACTGGGACCTCCTTCTTCCTCCTCCTCATCCCTCTCACGTCCCCCGCAGTTGCCTTGTGGATTCCCGAGTAAATTGAAGGTGTTCTGGGGTGTCTGTGTGGATTCTGCTGGCTGCAGTAGGGGTGATAAGGAAGGAAGAAAAGATCTTCTTCGGCTTCAGAGAAAAGGACTGGGGTGAGGTTTTGTGCAGCTAAACAGCCCCCAGGAGCATCCTGTGATGCGGGAGGAAAAGAACTGCAGTAACGGAATGGCGTGGGGTGGTGACCAAGGATGTGTCTGGGGTGGAAGGACCTGTAGACGTCTTCCTCCTTACTCTGCCGATGGAGGACATCTGTGTTAGATGTTCCGTGGAGAACATTCCTCGCTGAAGCCGTCTAATGTGAAACCCGAGGGACAGGACAGGCCGTTGGAGACGCTCGTCGAACCCTTGTTTCTGTCTTTCCTCCCAGTTCACCCAGCTGTTTGATAGCAGTGGTTGCCCTCGACCCTGGAACATCAGTTTCCTGGCACTCCCTGCCTAAGAATAGAAGTTACACCTAAGTGCAGGTATCACGACCTGGGGCTCTTGCTGATCGCCCCTGCCTTGCACCATTAATGCCCCAGCTAACAGCTCCCAGGTGTTCACTCCTGGCGCCATTTTCTCTCCTGGCCTCATGACCCAGGGTGGTACATGTTTGCTTTGGCCCGAGTTTACACGTGGGGTATATATACTGGCTCAGTGGAGCCCTTTGCCTTCCCTTCTACCCCCTTGGCCAGTGGGAACTCCCAGTTTGTTTTATCTAAAAGGCTCTTTGTAAAACTAAGCTGTGTAGCAGCAAGGTGAGCCCAGGAGAGGGCTGCAGGCTGGCATTAGGAAGGCCTGAGTTCTGTGCCTCCAGATAGCCACCTCTTCTAGACATAACCCCGAGAGGTCTTCACAGACCAAATGCCTCTGAAATGCAGTGTAACGCACTGAGCAGACCCGTACTTCTGCAAACCGTGCTGCCCTGGTCAGTTCATCACTCTGAGCCTCGGTTGCTTTTTCCACAAAATGGGGCTAATAACAATGGTCTCTTATCCCGCCAGGGATAAGAATGAGATGGCACAAGTGAAATCCCTTTGAAAAGAAGGTAAAGGATGAACCAGTTCCCAGTTCCCTCATTTGTGTGTGTGTTTTGTCATGGCAAAGAAATCATTTGAGATTTTATTTCATTCCTCTCAGATAAAAAGGGTGGTGAGGTAGGTGTATACCATCCTCAGTATAATCAGAGCGATCGTTACTGGTGAGTCGGAACCGGAGCCGCAGAAGCTGGGCCTGGGGCCTCCCAGTTTGGTCTCCCCACCCCTCCTGCCCGTTTTTATCACATTCCATATCAAAGTCTCAGTTGTACTTTCAAGTCCTATGTAGTCTGGGCTCTGATCATCCGGGGGCTGCACAATTCGTATTAATATTAAAGGTGAGGGTTCTCTTAGCCCATTTCCTTTCATTTCTAAATCAGTCTCCGAAAGGAGAGGGCAAAAGTAGAATGGGAAGGATAACTGTGCCCCCAGAGGAACACATCCTGATTTGTTGCAAATTTGGGTTCCCTCTGGTGACTTTAAGGATTGTGATGAGTGAAGTGTGAACACTAACTGATTAGCTGCTGAACTTCAGGGACTGTTAGAGAGTTTTGATTTCAGGGTCAGGTTGAAATGACAATTTGATCCTGCTGCCGAGCTCTGCCAAATACCAGGAGTTTAAATGACGCAGAATGTATGTTTTCCTTCATTTGAGATTCCCAGTTACTGATTTCCTGATCGCCACTGTGTCTAGCTGTATTCACACACATACACAAAACAGATTTAAGAGAAAGCTTTACATAGGAATCAGACTTTCCTATTGGTCTCATCACTTCAATCTTCTTTTTTTTAAAATAACTTCTGAGAGTTTCTTTTTTTTAATGTAATTTTTTAAAGATTTTATTTATTTATTTTTTAGAGAAGGAAGGAAGGGAGGGAGAGAGAGAGAGAGAGAGAGAGAAGCATCAATGTGCGGTTGCTGGGGGCCATGGCCTGCAACCCAGGCATGTGCCCTGACTGGGAATCAAACCTGCAATGCTTTCATTTGCAGCCCGTGCTCAGTCCACTGAGCTATGCCAGCCAGGGCCCTTCTTCTTTGTTTTTTAAACTTCATTTCTAATGACTTTGCAGCTGGTAAGGGCCCTTTGAGATCTTCTAACTGAAATTGTCTCTAAATATTCACTTAAATGATGGAATAGGTTGGTGACACTTGAAAAGTCCCTTCTTTAAGAGGAGAAAAAGATTTTAACAATAGGAGGGATTCCAGCCTAGCAGTTTGCTTTGTGAGTTTGGGTGTTCTCGCCATTCCTGCAGATGAGGGGGCTGGAGCAGGAGCTGCGTCTAGACCATGTGGAATGACAGCCTTTCAGCCGTGTTTCTCAGGCTATCCCTGAGGAAGTCGAGTCACGAAGCCTGCGTCTTCTCCCTGGTCTCGGAGCTAGGGCTCTGACTCAGTATCTGCCCCCTGCAGCTTGAACCTCCTCTTGCGAAGTGAGTTTCAATACATTCCTCTTTCTTGGCTTGGTACATTCTGCATGAAGTGAAGAGTGGTGATAATATTGTGATGAAACTTTGTAAATTTTTTGGTGTAAGAGCCAGCAAGATCATTTCAAAACCTGCTGGTTTACTTTGCATGGGTATGGGGACAAAATACCACACCTTGGTGGGGGGGGGATGATCTTAGAGTAACTTTTTCATTTTACAGTTTTTAATATTTAACATGTAACATGCTGATTGTAGAGAATGCTCCGTACAGAAGGGGATAAAACAAGACAAAAAAAAAAAACCCCAACAGAAAAAAAACCCACTTCTTCCCGATTGCCTGTTCTGCTGCCCACAGTTAACTACCATTCTGGGTACATCCTTCCAGATATTTTGTTTGCGTCCGAGAGCAGGGCCATGTCAGAATAGCTCTGTGGGGTTGAATTGTTTTTTTAAAGATCAGTTGCAGGGTAATTTTCCTTATTTCTTTGATGACGTGGTAAATTGAGAGGAAGCTCATTCAGGTCTTTTAGGAAAATCCTTTCTATGAACAGTTAATATCTCCAGTGAGCCTGTAATTTGTGCACGCCGTGGGCTCTCTTTGGTGAGTCAGAGTGCACAGTGTTTGGAGAGAAGGTTATTCTAAATTTTTGGCAAAATGCAGGCTAAAAGCACTTCATATAGAAGTCGGTGTGTAAGGTACTCACGCTGCCTGTGTGCGTGGAGAAGAGACTGTGGGGGTGCTTACAACGTTTTGATCAGTGGCATGCAGTTTTTCCAGGCGTCTCCGGGCAAAATATTAAAGGTCAAATAAATGTGTAGGGTGCGGACGTGTGGTGTGTACTGCCGAACTCCGTGACAGGCTGTGGTCCTTACTGTGAGAGCGGAGGGGAGTCCGGGATCCGTTCTCTTACGATGGGAAGACCGCCAGACAGCACATCGCTCTGTTCACACACACAAATCCTAGCCCTTCCAAGAAAGTTGGTGGGAGGAGAGGGGCCAGCTATCCAAACAGGCTCTGTGTGGCCAACTGGACCCCGTTTTCAGTTTTCCGACCCTCCCAGGCTTAGTGGTCATTGGGCGAAAGAAGGGGTTTTGCACCCAAGCCCAGCGAGAGAACTTTATCTGTGGTTCCGGCGCGGTGCACGCAGAGCCATGCTCAGGACTCGGCCCTGCCTCACTTGGCAGCCTCCTTTGGGATGCAGCAGTGGGAGACCTGAGGGGCACCCTCCAAAGCAGCGGCTGCTCCACTGCCTCCTCCTTTGCCCCAATTCTGAAGGTTCATTCTTTTCCAGCAACTTGACTCTCTCCGGAGAACCAGATCCGGGGCTCGGAGCCCAGTGCTCTTTCTCTTTCCTCTGCCCCCTCCCTCCAATGACCTGCGGCAGGCACCTCTTAGCTTCCACAGCCTCAAAAGGGATAATGTTCTCCTTGAAAGCATCTTTTGAGGATTAATGGATGTTTGCTCTATGCTTTGAAGAGAGGATCCTATCAAGTCACGTTGCTGTCCTCAAAGCTGGCCCTGGTTCCAGCAGGTACCAGGTCTGGCCAATCAGGACACAGGGCGAGAAGGCCTCTCATTGGCCGCCTTTCAGGCCAAATCGTTTGCCTGCTCATCACCTACAGAAGGGCGATCACCCAACTAGGAGGCGCAGATCCTCTAGTGGACATTTTGTACATTGTACGCTTTTCACTTGGAGAAAGTATTTGCAGCAAAATGAGCATCCCTCGGGTAGTTCGTTTGTGGCCATCTGTGACATTTTCTGGTTGAGAAATTGTTCTTTTCTCTCCCCTTTTAAAGGCTTTATAAGTGTTGGAGCAAGAGGAGTTATAATCTGCCACCTCTCACAGAAGTCCCTTTGCCAGGCTATTTATATGTAAATTGCATGTGATTTGGCAAAGAAAAGGATGTTACCTGCTTCAAGATAAGCATTTTCATCTCAATGAATTCTTTGTTAGAGTTGTTTAATCAAAGAAATGGAAGCTGCAACCTACTTTTTGGAAAGATCCAGATGATGCTGTGTGAGTTAAGAGGGTGAAGGTCCTAAAGAGAAGGTGGATAAGAGAGAGAAAAGAAAAGGTTTGTTTTAAGGACACATCAAACAGGAATAAAAATAAAACAAACAAAAAACCCCAAACTAGTCAAAGATGTACTTGGTTGTCTTGCCATCATGGAGGACAAAGCTGGGGGCAACGCCAACCCAGTGAGTTAGGGTTTTCCAAATCCTAGGATGGGCCTCAGGATGGGATGAGGGATTGAGGGATTGAGGACCTGCCTCTCCTGCACTCCCATGGGCCATTTCAAAGGTGTGTGTGTGTGTGTGGGGGTTCCTTCGTTTCCCGGTGTTTCTATTAACTCTCCAGTGATCCTCATAAAGTCTTGTTGTTTGGGGCAGGGCGAACTTGTTTCTCAGCACAGACTGTATTAATAGAAATCATTGTTTCACTTTTCTAAATCATATTTCTGGCCTGCTGAAAAATCTAAGATCTGGCAATCCTAAACCTTCATTCCATAGAAGCAACCATCAGCCGCTGCTGCCTCTTCCAGTGGGCTGGTGGGACAGGCCCTGGCTCACCGACTGGGGCACATGTTGACTGCTCACCTGCCTGGGCAGTTAACCAGAAAATAACATGTTAATCCAGAAGCACACAGGTGTGCACATGTGTGTACACACACGCCCCTGCAGGACTCAGGTGCAGAGGGGATTCCCTTATAGAAAGGTCACACCTCAGCAGGTTCAGGGTAAATAATCTGAGCAACAGATTTGAGAGAAGTTAATCCCGGGGTGAGATGAGGAGAATCAGGTCATCACGGCACACAAGGAGAGGGAGGCTGCTGACCTGGGTGTTCTAAAAATTGCCTTTCTTTGGCATGCCCATGTGTTTGGAGCAGTGGTATGGATCAGGGTGGTGAGGAGAGAGGGGCGGGGTCAAGAGACCTGTGTCTAAACCTCTGTGACGGTGCCTGGCACATCCAGAAGCTTGATAAATGTTATCTAATGATAGCCAGCCACCGACTTGCTGATGAGCTGAACTTAGGGACCTGGAAGAATAATGTCTCCATTTCTCAGTTTGCTCATCAGCAAAATGGAGACATGACAAGGGGCATTGCCAACTCACGTCCATGGGGCCAGGCAGGCTGTGCAAATGAGTGAAGGGACGTCTGGGTGGGAAAAGCAGACTAGGACGTGGAGAGCCTGTGGTAAATTGGAAGTTCATGCCCATCCAGGGGGATGTTTGCACTTTAACTCCAGCCACTTGCCTGATTGGAAGGCGAACCCAGTGTTGCCAAGGCTCCTGATTTTTCATGAGAGGCTTGAAATTTGCATTTTTATATGAACTCCAACAACTTCTGATGTAACTAATTTAGTTTTCTAAAAGCAGAGTGCAACCAAACAAAACATCCTCGGGGGCATGTGGGCACTAGTTTTGCAACCTCTTGGACAAAGCGAGCTTGCTGCCTACCTGTCTGGCTACTGTCTGTACTTTGCTAAACTTAGGGATGAGGAGGAAGGAACTGGTGGAGATGAAGAATGGCTGTGAGGACCACGTTGGGGAGAAGGTGGGCTGTGAAACTAGGCTCGCACCATGATCAGGTTAGATGGGCAGACCTGGAATGTGCCGGCT
Source organism: Tonatia bakeri (assembly GCA_004024845.1). Taxonomy (NCBI): domain Eukaryota; kingdom Metazoa; phylum Chordata; class Mammalia; order Chiroptera; family Phyllostomidae; genus Tonatia; species Tonatia bakeri. Next base: position 30,043 of record PVIA01006145.1, read on the forward strand.
TCAGCGCGGAGAGTTGCAGGGCTTGGCAAGAATTGTGCACAGAGGCAGGCAGGAGGGAAAATCCAACAGAGGTGTCTGAGGGGAAAGGGCACAGGCTATGAGTGGCAGAGGTTGGGGGCAGCAGGGGCAGCCCAGGGAGCAGGAAAGAGCATAAGGAGGCTTGGTGGACCCAGGGACCAAGGCCATTTACCCTCTGCCCCGCTGTAGCCTGGTCACTGTTCGCAGCCCCTCACTTGCCATGCACAGAGGAAGTGTCCTGGCCACACTAGAAGCTCTGGGCATTAGGCATCTATTCGGATAAGCACAACACTTTGTCCGGCCCTCAACACTTGTGCCCATACTTGGGAGTACAAGCCTGTCACACTTGAGGAGGGGCAGAGTTGCACGGTGGGTAAGGAGAGAATAAAGTGAAGCTCAAACAACTTGGGGTCGGATCTGGCCTCTGTCACTTCTTAGCCATGCAACTGAGGCAAAATATTTAACTTCTTTTTCAGCCTGGTTGGCTCACTTGGGGGTAGTAATCTTGCAGGGGTATGTGGATTAAGTGAAAACAAGTCTGTGATGTATGTGACCTGCTTTGTACAGCACCTGGCCCATAGGAAGTGCTCAGACTGAGTCTATCGTTGTGAGACAAGTAGAGGCCTCAGCTAATTTGTGGCGAGGCATTCGTCATCTGCGGGGAGATGACGTGGATGCAGTAGAAGTTGACTCCTCCCCTATTGGAAATGCTCCCCTAAACATAGACTCTCTAGCCTGAGCTCCTGTTAAAAACAAACAAAACAAAATGAGACAAAACAAAAAAACTCCAAACAGACAGAGGATATTGTATCCAACTGGATAAGGGTCATTGACTGAGCTTGGGTAAGTCTGTTTGGCCACAGTAGCTCCTGGTTTATATAACGGTGTTTTCATTCATCTGGCAAACATTTGCTGAGCAGGTACTATCTTCCAAGCACCGAGAAAGGGTTTGGGGAATGCTGAGTAAAATATGACAAGTTTTAGGCCTTAAGCTGCTGAATCTAACATGTAGGGGAAGTTGCTGTAACACAGATCCCCAAATACAATCAATGGCTAGACAGACAGAAGTTTCACCAAGTTGGCAAAATAGGTACACGGAATCATTCGTGGACCCAGGTTCTTTTTTTACTATTGTGCACCTCTTAAGCCTGTTTCAGGGTGTGGGAAGTAGAAGGTAAGGAACTCCAAGGCAAGCAGTTTGTCATTAATAAGCTTCTACTCACTTCTCATTGGCTGGAACTTAGTCACGTGGCCACACCAACCTGCAAGGAATGCTGGGAAATGTAGTCTAGAGCGGATGACCATGTCCTTACAAAAAACTTGGGGGTGGAGGTTATAATGAAAAGGAAGAAGAGAGAATGAATACTGAGGGGCAGTTAGCAGTTATGATTCAGGGAGATAGAAAAGTACATGAGTGCTCATAACACAGTTAGGCAAATGCTCCTGTCAAGAGCACCCACCGTAATCCTTCAGTAGAGAAATATATTGTGGTCCATATCGGGGGAACTTGGGCTTTGGAATCAGACTTCTGGGTTTGAATGCCAGTTCTCTCCCTCTCCTCTGGGACCTACCCAATGGGACGGGTGTGAGGATTAAGTGAGTTAATCCACATGAAGCTTTTAGGACATGGTCTGACCCAGAGTCAGTGTTCAGGAAGTGTAAGCTATTAAGTGTTGGGGAGTGAGGACGGGGTGCATTCGAGTCAGTCCATTGACCCAAGGGTGTCTGAAGAGCTGCTCACGAATTTGTCACCTCTCGGTGTTACAGCTTCCCACAGGCCTTGTTTCTCTGGTTGCAACATTGGGTGTTGAACCTTGGCCCCTCTCATCGTTGAGAAGGGTTAATGAAGATAAACAAGATCATCTGAGGGGGTTAGTGTTTTGGGGGGAAAAAAGAATCAATTTGTGTTTGCCTGGATTGGACCTAAGGGAGGAATTTAGAGAGGATGTTTCAAGGTCATGCTCAGCTTTCTCCAGCCTGAGTAAGAGCCAATGAATTTAGCACCTGGTCCACAGGCCTCTGCTGGAAAAACAAGTGTCCCTCTTGTTGAATGTGTTTCTGGGTAGAAAGCTCTAGAAATTATTTTAAAACACTGCTACTTAGCTAAATAAAAGTAAGAGGTGAACAGTGAGGCCTCACAGGGGGCTGAGGGGACTTTTGCCCTTGGGGATGACCCTGGTGGCCTTTCTCGGGCCCCCTCAGCAAGAGGAGAAAATGGAAAAGCCACTCCCGTTGGGTGCTGCACTGGCAGGAGATGGGGTGTCCTCTTACTGGGAGCTGGTGTCCTATGATATACAGAGGGTATCACGTTTTCCATCTTCGGCAGGTGTCATGTGGAAAGAGAACAAACCTTCCTCACTTCAGAACAAGAGCCTTAACTTTCCTTGGCAACTCACGGAGTGGATAGATTTTAGCAGAGAAACAGACATTGGAACATGGTTTTCTGCCCACTTTCTCTGCAGTGTCTAATTTTTGGGAGTAGCTCTCATAATGCCTGCCCCCCCCCCCCCCCCCGCAAATCTCATAGTTGGGCCTCCCAATAATGTAGAAAGTAGCACTGGATGTTGTGTCTGTCACAGTAGGCACCATTTGGGCTCTCTAAAAGGCATCTAATGGACTCCCAGGAAATGGAAGGAATATGGAGAAGGGAACGCATGTTGGCAGGTTCACTCGTGTTGAGGACCCTGCCCGTGGCTGTGGAGAGACCAGCAAAGATGGGCTGAGGGTGTGAGTGTAGCTTTCGAAGGCTTGGGAAGGAGCTAGCTCAAGGGCAAGTAGGCAGATGGTTGAGGTCCTCCCTACCTGTCATCACCTTAGCTGACCTGTTGTCACCTTGGCCGACTTCTTGAACTTGACCTCTAGGTGTCACAAGAATCTGATACCTGGCCTGCCTGGGTCTGTAGGTGGTCATGTCCCAGGGCTTTCACCATCTCTGTGGACCTCATTTCTTCTCTCAGTAGTTCCCCAGCTGGATCTTCACTGCGCCTTCCCACTGGGATCAATATTCTGTTCTCTCTCCCTCTAGAAAATCCGATTGAAGAGGTGCAGGGGCTGTAGGGACACCTGTTTAAATTTGGATCTCCCATTCATGGAGGAGTCAGGCAAAATTTCAGTATTATCTCTGCATGCCATTTTATGTGTAGCAGCCAAGATTTTCATCAAAAAGTATCAAACCTATAGTCTGTGCCTGGACCACACCATTCATGAGGCCCTCCAAATTAATATTTAAAAAAATAGATTCTGTAATTCTCTTGAGATCATAATTATTTTACATTGTATTGGAGTTTGTGTGTGTGTGAAGAATATGACTGGGTTAAAAGTGTGAGCATTTAAATATGCCGTAAACAATTGTAATCCTACTCTGCATTTCTTCACTTTTTAATAACCTGGGCACCTGGGCCTCTCACCTTCCCACAGGCCCTGTATTCAAACCTGCCAGGTCAGTGGTGAGCAGTCCTCTTTACACAAGAGGACACTTCAGGAAAAATAAACAAACATTTAGTCTGCTTTTTTTCTCCCCAATCAGAATGAAGAGAGCTTTATTGAGTCTCATGACCCAGGGGTGGATGGGGAGGGCATCAAGAAATGTTTATTCTTACAAATTACTCTACTGAGTAGAATAATATTAGTGAGAAAATGGGCACTGCTTTTTAGTCAATGAAAACTTAATATCCAGGCATTTACAGATAGTTTTCTAACTTTTCATTGTGAAATTAGACCTCTGGATGCCTTTGTGATCCTTGTCACTACGTAGACTAACTCTGCAACCCACGGCTGGTGTCCTCTCTGTCTCAGTACCGCTCTCGGCCAGCATAGTGCCCACCGCATAGTGGGGGCTTAGTAAATGCTTGTTAGGAGCCACTGTGCATAACGGTTAAGAACATAGAATCTGGGGAGACTGCCTAACTCCGTCATTTACTAGCTGTGTGGCTTTGGGCAAGTTACTTAACCCTGGGCCTCAGTCCCAGTCTGGAAAGTGGGGATTAAATCAATCCCTAGCTCCCTGAGATGGGGACTGAGTGAGTTAATGAATGTATGTAAACACTTAGAGCGCTACCTAGTGTTTATAACCCTTACATAAGTGTTAGCTATTACTGTGTAGTTATTGAACGAAATCGAAATCCAAGTTTGCCTCTATCGCTAGAACCTTACAGAGAACCTTTTTTTAACTCTGGCTTCCACTTAGTCTCACCAGTGATCAGATTTTCTCTCCTATTTCTGTCTGTGAAAACAAATTTGATTTATTTTAAAGATTTCATTTATTTATTTTTAGAGAGAGGAAGGGAGAAAGAGAGGGGAGAGAAACATCAATGTGAGAGAGAAACATCGACTAGCTGCCTCTCGCATGCCCCCCAGCTGGGGACCAAACCTGCAGCCCAGGCATGTGCCCTGGGTGGGGATTGAACCAGCAACCTTTCACTTCGTGGGACAATGCCAGCATAACTGAGCCACTTGGGTTGGAGCTGAATTTGATATCTATATAGAATAATTATGCCCTCCCCCCCTCCACACATTTTTTAAAAGGAAAAAAAGCAAAAACAAAACTTCTAAATGTTTTTGAGGCAAACCTGTGTCTGTCAATAATGAGCAGAACACTATATTAATTACTTGGGCTGGAGGCTGCTCATCCAGATTTTTCAAAGCTGCTCTGCACCAGTTTCGGTGTCTCCCCTTTCATCTCTTCTCACAGAATGTTCTTCCCATTTAGCTAAGGTCTTTGCTTGGACAGGGAGAGCTCCTGGAACAATATACGAAGTCTGACCTGAAAAAGTCCAACCATTGTTAATATAACGAGAATGGTTTGTGTGACATCCATGTAACCTGGCCGCCAAGGAGAGTGGGCTGGAATGTGCATGTGTGAACAGCGACGACTTCACTGCACTGGTCAGTGGGGGCGATAGATGCTGTTGAGTGAGCACGTGTACTGTGTGGCCACTGCATTCAAAATGACTGAGTGAGTAGAGCAACAAATCTGTATCAAATTTTGCATTAAGCTTGAACATTCCTCTGAGGAAACTATTCAGGATGATTCAGGAGGCTGCAGCTATGGGCAACTGGTGATTGGCAGCTTCATCACAACAACATGCCTGCTCATGCTTCATGTCTTGTACAGAGTTTTTTGGTGAAACATCAAATCACCCAGGTGACTCAGTCCCACTACAGCCCAGATTTGGTGCCCTGTGACTTATACCTTTTCCACGAACTAAAATCACCTTTAAAAGGGAAGAGATTTCAGACCATCAAAGAGATTCATGAAAATACAACAGGGCAGCTGATGGCAACTGGGAGAACTGAGTGAGGTCCCAAGGTGCCTACTTTGAAGGACCGAGGTGTCATTGTCCTGTGTACAGTGTTTCTTGTATCTGATATCTTCTTCAATGTCTCTATTTTTCATATTACATGGCTAGATACCTTCTGGACAGACTTCATACACCAGATAAAATCTGGTTCCAAGAGCCTTGCCCCCCTGATTACTCTTCATCATCTTTATTTTTGTTCATTGACTTAGTTTGTAAAGTTTAAAAAATCAAAATATAGCATACATACAGAAAAGGGCACATATGTTCAGTTCAGTGAATTTTGACAAGTTGAGCATATTTGTGTCATCAACAGCCAGATTGAGAAACGACAGGACAGAAGCCCAGCTGTGCCCCTTCCAGTTGTTACTGTCCCCCTACCCAGCCCGTGAGGGCAGGCTTCACTGATTCTAACCACATCCGGTGGGATCTTCTATTACGTGCAGTTTAGCATTTGGATTTCCCCTTCAATATGTGAAATTCATCCATAGTGTTGTCTGTAGTTGTAGGTTGTTCATTTTTTAAAAAAATTTATTTATTTTCAGAGAGAGGGGAAGGGACGGAGAAAGAGAGGGAGAGAACCATCACTCTGATGACTCTAACATGCCCCCAGTTGGGGAGCTGGCCTGTAACCCAGGCAGGTGCCCTGACCAGGAATCGAACCAGCAACCATTTGGTTCTCAGGGTGTCACTTAATCCACTGAGCCACACCAGCCAGGGCAGGTTGTTCATTCTTAGCGCTGTATAGTACTCTATCATGTGAGTGTGCTGCAATTTCCTTGCCTCTCTTGCTCTCGATTGGCACATGGAAGTTTCCAGTTGGGACCTCTGTGAGTTGCATTTGCTGGCACGTGTCTTTGGAGACCTGAAGCGCACACACCTCCCAGTGGGATGGTAGCTGGGTCCCAGGTTAAGCACTCCAGTAGATGCAGCCAAGTGCTCTCCCAGAGTAGGAATGCCAACTGTCTGCTTGATTTTGGTGAAGAAAATTATTCCATGTTGAGATTTGAGTTTTAAAGCAGAATAACATTACAATAATTCCAGTGATTTTTACCGTTCCTATCACTCCCCTATCATGTGTATGAGCTGTATGGAACCAGGTAAATCAACTCTGGTTACTCTGAGTGCTTCTTTTTGGGAGGCTCTTGAAAGACTTTTAGAACTACCCCTTGAAATGGAAGGTTTAGGATTTCCTTTTTCCTAAAGTGTCTGCTTTACTTTCAAGAGCAGAAATACCAATCATGCTCCCTATAAAAGAAGAAATCCACCCCCTCCCCGCCAACATGCCTTATACTTTTTATTGAATGAAATTTAGACCTTCGTGAACTTTTGAGGGAAAATCAAACATCAGTGAGATTATTGATTGTCCAGATTTGCTCTCTGGATCATCCCTCTCGTAATTACAATTACGGCTGCCCCGCTTCGGAATTTGACCAAGCTGGGCAAGCGGAGAGTCAAACGTCCCTTGTTCTAGTACTGACGTCTGGTTGTAAAGAACCACAGTGCTAGGTGCTTCCAGAATGTAGAGAGACAGAAGTCCTTCGCGTCCAGCCCCAGGGACCTCTGAGTCTTGAAGAGAATTCAGTTGAATCTGATTGTTTTTGCCCCAAACAGCAAGCTAGAAACAACATCCCATAGAATAACAGTAAAAATCTTACTTCACACACTGCTCCCTTATAAAAATCTCTCACAAAATCACTCAAATCCTTCAGCACGGGGCAGTGTTTTATTTTATTTTACTAATGGGAAAATTAAGACCTGCAGAGTTGGTGTGACACAGTGAGACTCTGGAACAACTGGGGTTGGAGTCCAGGCCCAGGCCTGGGATTTTCACCCCTGGGAGCACAGGGGACCTTTTCTAAGAATTGGAAAGACGATGTGGCTGCGTCTGAGCTCATCCTGAGGTCCTTCCGATGGGTGACTTTCACATTCTGGAGCCTGGCATTTTGTCTGGCTAGAAAATGGTCTTTGGTAGGAATGTAGGTTGAAGAATTTAGTGCTGTTTTGTTTGTAGTGGCCAAGAGTTGAAACTGAGCACCCCTCAGTAAGGAAATGACCCAATAGCTATGGGACCTTCCTACCAAGGATCATTACAGAACCATTAAAAGGATTTTTGGCAAAGTATGGTAAACAAGAGGGGGGAGAGTTATGTACTATATAACTTTTAAAAATAATTTTTTATTTTTTAATTACTGTTGACCTACAATATGTAATTCCATTTTTGTTAAACATATAACCACTCCCCACAGCCCACTATCATGCATGTGTGTCAAAATTGCACGAGCCTGGGGAACGTGTGGAAGGGCACAACCAAGCACGTTGCCACGGGCTACCTGGGGAGAGCAGGGCCAGGGCTGGCGGTGTTGATGTGGGAGGACAGGGTAGAGGAAAATAGAGTAAGTGATAAAAATGCCTTCTGAATAAATTATGTACATGCATGTACATGCACACATGTGCATAAGGTAATGCATAAAAAGTACATACACACATCAACTTAATAGCAAACAAAAGAATGATGATTCTAATAAGGACAGGAGTGATTCTTTGGATCCTTTCGCTCAGCAGGGGTGAGAGCTGGGTTCTGTGGGTGCAGGTTTTACCCCCAGGTCCGTTATGTTGCAAGGACATTGGTCAGGGAGCTGCGCCCAGACACCCTGCTGCGCTTGGCCAACCCATAGCCATCGCTACCATTCTTAAAGTGCCTACGATAGTCATAACTACTACCTTGATGTGGCATTTGCATAACTTCTCACAGTTCCATGTTTTTATCGCCATGTCATGGATAAGGAAAGCCAAAGACAAGCAGCTCAAAGAGCTGTGGTGAGTGAGTGGTGCTGATGTTCAGGCCCCCGTCTGCCCCGATTTCAGAACCCCTGTGTTTTAGGTCTCATCACAGCCCTGAGTTCGCATCTTGCTGCTCTCAGTGGGGCCATGAGGGCCGGCCTGCTTTGATCCAAACTGAGATCTCTGCGGGGCCCTCCCTGTCTCCCAGGCGTGGGTCCTGAAGTGTAGGTTTTATTGGGAAAACCAATCAAGCTGCCACCTGGTGAATGTTTCCTGCGTTACTCGCTGGCCTGGTTTTAGATGGCAAAGCTCTTACCTGGGTGAGGGGGAAACAGCCTGTTCAGGCTTCTGGTCCCAGGGGAGCAGGATTCAATGGGAAAGTAGGGCATCTGGGCACCTACTTCAGGACAAGGGAGAGGCAAACTAGCTTGTTGAAAGGGAGGACGGTTTTACAAGCCCCTGAACTGTATCAGTAACCACTTTGGGGGTGAATGCTTGGGCTTTCACGGGGAGCTCTCTCCATTTCTCCTTGCCAAACCACTCCCACCCATGGTCCTACTAAAGACAAAAGAACTAACAGTAGTGGCTTGTTTGGTGGCCTGGTAATGTGACTTTCACCCAAATTGCTGAGTGCTTGTACTGTTGCCAGAGGTGCCCCGAAGTTGGTACTTCAGGTAAAAATCTCAGTTCCGCAAATCAGTGTCACCTGGGGTGACCCCTTCCCTTTTCTTTGCCTTGGTTTCCTCATTTATAAAGTGGAGATCAAGTTTTTCTATTGCTTATGATTAAAAGAATGTAAGATACATAACATGTATTTTTAAACAATAAGAGACATATTTAGAAAGCAAGGCCAGTTGTGTGTGTTAGGTTTTGGTTGAAAACAACAGCACTGCTGACATGAACAATTATTGCCATTTAAATTGAATACGTCTGGACGTTTCTAGTGTGACAGGGCCAGTGTTTCCCACCAGGTGCTGTGTTTTAACAATGGCATTGATGACTTCCAGGAGCTAGCATGTCACATAAAGGTTAACTTGACTGCAGAGGGTGAGCTGGCTGCACAGACGGCCTTGCCTGGGCCTTCTTCCTCTCTCCCTGAGGCAGATGGTAGAAGTTCTCCCGGTGGTGACGCAGCAGCTGGAACTGAAGCCACTGCCTGCTGCCTTCTTTCACCACCCAGCAGAAGCCCCAGAGATCCTGGGACACAGTGAGGAGAGAGCATGCAGCTGGCTCTCGTCCTCACTTGAGGACTGGGGACAAGGCCTGCCCTCGCCAGCACTTTTACTCTTGGCTCACAGATTGTCAACTGAGCATCATGGCCCAGGACAAACTCCCTGGTCTTTCAGAGCCTCAGTTTCTCTATCTCTCTAGGGGAACACAATTGTGACTGTGAATAGTGATCTTGTCATTAGTTGCTTAAAGGGTGGGACTAGCTCTTTGGAACGTGGCATGGTGCCTGGCACAGGGTAGAAACCCAAGGAAATGCTTTTTGTTAACGTGGACCCCCTAGAGATCTATGGCTGGATAGTGTGAAAGGTGATCATTTAGGAAATATTCTTCTTTCTTCCTTTGCACTCCTCTGTGCACGATAAACTGCAAACTGTGGGATTTGTATACCTTTTATTTCATCCTATTCTTTGCATTTATTTTAGTTAAAAAGTGATTTCCTTCTGGGCACTTAAGTTGATAGGACCTCACCACACGTTCCTCGCCATTAGCAGTTTTGAGAGGAAAAGTTGAAATCTGTGTCCTGCTTGGTTCTGCTTAAAGATAGGGATAGACTGACCAGCGTCAATAGTTTTTCTGCATCCTAGGACTGCTCCTAATTCTTCTCTGCTCCCATTGGGACTACAGAGCCTTCTGAGGTTCCAGACAGTGTGGTTTACCAGGATCTAGATAGATCGAGGGCTGGAGCTCCCAGTAGGCTCCTAGGTACTACTGATTAGGAGGGTGTCTTTTAGAGAAAAGGAAAAAAAAATTACCTAGATGGAATGATAAAGGAATGACATCACAGTAGGCATGGCAACCACAGGGTAGTCATAATCTCCTCATGAGGTGGCCAGAACCCCAAGGGAAGGCCTAGATTCATTGTGCTCCTTCACTGATGAGGCAGTAGGAGCACGGAGGTACGTAGGAGGGCTTGCTTATCTGATGGCTAGGCCAGGCCAGAGGTTTTGCTTTCTACTCCAGATCTGCCTCCCTGCTCTGACAGTCTCTCTCTGGAGTGGTGGTGTGCCACCTCAAAGCATTTGCATTCTGTTGAGTTATTATCCAGGGTTGCACTGGGTGTTGCCGGGGAAGGGAGCAAAGAGAGAGGGAAGCACATCTTTGGAGAGGGAAGTAGAGAGATGGAATTATCAGCAGGAAGTTCTGCAGAACCCTGGAGCTCCAGGCTCAAGTTCTCCTTGGAGGCTCTGAGAAATTCACCATCCATCTCCTCGCCCTCACTTGGTTTCTCTGAGCCTAGACTTTTGCAGCAGATGGTGTTGATCTGGGTGTAAGCCATGTAAGTTGTGCTAATTTCAAGGTCACTTATGTCCAAAGCCCAAAGAGACCAGATTCAGAGCAATGTCCCGATGTACTGGGTGGACATAAAGCTGTGACACAGATGGTGAATGCTGACACCCTGGACAGCTTGGGATGTTGTTTCAGGAGGTCGGTCACCCTGAACACAGTGCGAGGGTTTTAGGGGTTGCAGAGTTCAATAAGGGGCATGAACCAGGGGGTTGCTATCCTGGGGCTTCTAGATACCTTGAACCTAGAAGTCATTTTTCTTTCTATGTCATTGGTGGTAACTGTGCCCAGGTCATGCCGGATTGCTACCTCTCTACAAGTCACATCATAGCTTGTTTGCATCCCTGTCACCCTTGGGGTCTTAGAAGTGAGGCCCCTGGCCTGCGCATGAGTAGCTGAAGATTATACATCAGATCTAAGTGTGGGGACCCTGAAAATCCTGAGTATTTATCTCTTCTTGATATTAGCTTGTCAAATGTAGGCTTTGTACGTCTTTATGAGAGAGATCAGATGCAGAAAATTCTTGCTCTGTTTTCACCTGAGGACTCACTCACAGCTGTGGCATTTTACCTCACTGATCAGTGGTGGGTTATTGATGATACTGTGAAAACATCTGTCCCTTCTAGAGGGGGCTTAAGCAGGTGAGAACTCTTGGGGAGAGAGTGGTTCTGTATGTTCTGAATCGAATTATTTATTGAAAACAGGAAATGGAGAAAAATGAGATCCCATTCCTGTGTCATAGCAGTACTGATTATGCTAAGATTCTGTGGATGAAAGGAGAAGCCATTGGGTTTTATTCAGTGAAGCCTACAGGTTATTGTATGATGTCTGGCATAAGGGAGCTCATAGATGGAGTAACATCACTATATCAAAAGATTTTCTGATATCGTCTACAGTTATTAAGCCAATTTATCTATAAAAATAAAAATGAATAAAACAGGACTTCTGGTCAAGATGGAGGCATGGGTAGACACACTGCGCCTCCTCACACAACCAAGAGAAGGGCAACAATACATTGAAAAACAAAAAACCCCAGAACTGACAGAAAATCGAACTGTATGGAACTCCAATAACCAGGGAGTCAAAGAAGACACATTCGTTCAGACCGGTAGGAGGGGTGGAGACAGGCAGCCAGGCAGAGAGGACTCACAGCAGGGCAGCGGCTGGCGGCCCCTGAAAGGTGGTGGCTTGTGGACTGGGCAGCCCCACATTCACGTGCAGATAAACCGGGAGGAACAACTGGGGAGCGAGACAGATCATATAACCCAGGGCTCTAGCGTAGGGAAATAAAGCCTCAAAATCTCTGACTGTAAAAACCTGTGGGGGTAGAGGTGGCAGCGGGATACACTCACAGCCTCACAGGAGAGTCTGCTGGAGAGACCCACAGGGTTCTAGAAGGTACACAAACCCATCCACGTGGGAATCAGCACCAGAAGGGCCAATTTGATTGTGGGTAGAGGGGGAAGTGACTGAAAACATGCAGAAAGCAATGCAAGCACCATTGTTTCCTCTCAAATCCCTCCCTCACATACAGTGTCACAACGCAGCAACTGGGTTGCCCCACCCTGGTGAACACCTAAGGCTCTGTCCCTCACTATGTAACAGGCCTGCTGAGACCAAAAAACAAAAAAACAAAAAACAAAAAAACGCCCAAATGAAAGAGCAGATCAAAGCTCCAGAAAAAATACACCTAAGCGATAAAGAGATAGTCAACCTATCAGATGCAGAGGTCAAAACACTGGTAATCAGGATGATCCCAGAATTGGTTGAGCTTGGTTGCAAAATGAAGGAACAGATGAAGACTGTCTATAGTGAAATAAAGCAAAATATACAAGGAACCAACAGTGATGGGAAGGAAACCAGGACTCAAATAGGCAGTTTGGAGCAGGCGGAAGAAAGAAACATTCAACCAGAACAGAATGAAGAAATAAGAATTCAAAAAAATGAGGAGAGGCTTAGGAAACTCCAGGACATCTTTAAACTTTCTAACATCTGAATCCTAGGGGTGCCAGAAGGAGAAGAGGAAGAGCAAGAAATTGAAAACTTATTTGAACAAATAATGAAGGACAAATTCCCTAATCTGGCAAAGGAAATAGACTTCCAGGAAGTCCAGGGAGCTCAGAGAGTCCCAAAGAAGTTGGACTCAAGGAGGAGTACACCAAGGCATATCATAATTATATTAGCCGAGGTTAGAGATAAGGAGAGAATCTTAAAAGCAGCAAGAGAAAAGGAGGCAGTTACCTACAAAGGAGTTCCCGTAAGACTGTCAGCTGATTTCTCCAAAGAAACCTTGCAGGCAAGAAGGGGCTGGAAAGAAGTATTCCAAGTCATGAAAGGCAAGGAACTACATCTAAGATTGCTCTATCCAGCAAAGCTTTCATTGAGAATAGAAGGCCAAATAAAGTGCTTCTCAGATAAGGTCAAGTTAAAGGAGTTCATCATCACCAAGCCCTTATTACATGAAATGTTAAAGGGACTTGTCTAAGAAAAAGAAGATGATTAAAAATACGAACAGTAAAATGACAACAAACTCACAATCATTAACAACCATACCTAAAACAAAAACAAAAGCAAACTAAGCAAACAACTAGAACAGGAACAGAACCACAGAAATGGAGGTCACATGAAGGGTTAGCAACAGGAGAGTGGGAGGAGGAGAGAGGGTAAAAGGTGCAGAGAATAAGTAGCATAGATGGTAGGTAGAAAATAGACAGGCGGAGGGCAAGAATAGTATGGGAAATGTAGAAGCTAAGAACTTAGAAGTATGACACATAGACATGAACTAAAGGGGGGAATGCGGGTGGGAGGGGGTGTGCATGGTGGAGGGGAGTGAAAGGGGGTAAATGGGACAACTGTAATAGGATAATCAATAACATATATTTAAAATAAAAAAAAAGTCTCTGGAGGAGCACGCTCCTTGGCTTCTTTAGTTAGAATATCTGAAGTTCCTATTGGAAGCTGGAGAAATTTCTCCTCCAGTTCCTCTTGGCTGTGGTTAACTTTGTAAAGTGAGTTTATTATTTAAAAAATTTTATATTGAGGTAAAATTCACATAACATAAAGTTCACCATTTTAACTGTGTACAATTCACTGGTTTTTAGTGTCTTAAAGTGAACAGTTGAGTGGGTTTTCGTACAATCACAGTGTCGTGCAACCTTCACCACTCTCTAATTCCAGAGCATTTTTCATCAGCCCCGGAAGAAATCTCAGACCCATGAAGCAGTAGCTCCTCATTCCCCATTTCCCCCAGTAGTTGCCCCTAGCAAACACTAGTCTGCTTTCTGTTTTTGTGAATTTCCCTATTCCGAATATTTCATTTACAGGGAATCAGACAACATATGTGGCCATCTGTGTCTGGATTCTTTAACTTAGCATGTTTTCTGTGACCAATGATAGTGTAGCATGTATCCACTAGATCATCCCTTTTCATGGTGGGATAATCCATTGTATGGGTCGACCACATTTTACGTATCCATTCATCAGTTGATGGACATTTGGGTTATTACTTTCTGGCTATTATGATCAATGCTAATATAAACATTCATGTGTAAATCTTTTGTGGACATATGTTTTCAAGTCTCTTGGGTATATATCTAAGAGTAGAATTGCTGGGTCATGTGATAACTCTATATTTAATTTTTGACGAGCTGCCAAACTGTCTTCCACAGTGGCTGTACCATTTTCCAATCCCACTAGCAGTGTGTGAAGGTACAGTTTCTCTGTATCCTTGCTGGCACTGTGATTCTCTGCATTTGTGATTGTGGCTATTCCAGGGGGGCTGACGTGTATCTCACTGTGGTCTGGATTTGCATTTCTCTAATGTTTACTGATGCTGAATATCTTTTTTTTTTTTCCTGAGTAGTATCTTTTCATATGCTCATTGACCATTCGTATATTTTCTTTGGAGAAAAGTCTATTCAAATCCTTTGCCTATGTTTTAATTAGGTTGTCTTTTTGTTGCTAAGTACATTTATTTTAAGGATTTTATTTTATTTTTTAGAGAGAGGGGAAGGGAGGGAGAAAGAGAGAAACATCGATCAGTTGCCCCTTGTGCACCCTCAACTGGGAACCTGGACCACAATGTGGGCACATACCTTGACCAGGAATCAAACCAGCAACACTTCGGTTCATAGGCTGGTGCCCAACCCACTAAACCACACCAGCCAGGACAATAAGTATGTTGATTTTAACACATCATTGCTCCTTATGTACTCCAGCTGTATCTGACCAGCCTTCCGAGATGGAGTTTAGCAAGTCACTTAAAAGCAGGGTCAAATCTCTGCCTCTTAGGCCACTCCTTGGTGTTCTCTTCTTCCTTGCCTAACCTTAACAGGTTTTCTCCCCTGAGTTTCTCTTCCTGACACCCAGTTCTTGTTTTGGTCTCAGTTCCTCCTCAGGTGACTTCATCCGTACCCAGGGCATCCATTACTGTACGTACACTGATTACTCCCAAACGCAGGTGTCCAACTTGGACTTCTCTCTGGAGCTCCGTATTTGCACATCTAGGTAGAGTCTCAACCTGCTCAAAACTTACTACATTCCACTGCCAAGCTGTCTTCCGAATTCCCCCTCAGGATGACCGGCAGCATTATCCACAGAGTTTGAAACGCTGTGGGAAGTCATCTAGGACTCCTTCCTCTCTCTGGCACATCACCTGCCCTCTTCCTCTCAGGTGCTATTCGTTTGCCCTCTTCAATAGCCCCCTCCGATTTGTCCTCAGCTGTTCAGTCCCTCCCTCTCTGACAGCCTTTGTTCAGGTCTTTGTTACTTGGTTTTGAGCTACTTCCTTTTATTCCTTCTTTCCTAGAATGATTCACTTACATCCCTTTGATCTGAAAAACCCATCAGTGACTCCTTGTTGCCTGAAGGACAGACTTCCTTCTCCTTTGTCTAGTCTGCAGGCTCTCCTGAATCTGACCTCTAACTGCCTTTCTGACTTTGAATTCCCCTGCTCATTCTCCTCTCAGCCCTTAGTGTAGTCATGGGAATTCCGTTGGGTTTCTTCAATGGGTTGCATCCCCTCAGACTGCCATGAGGCCTTGAATGCCATGCGTCTCATAGAGGTGGTTAAGGATAGATGTTCAGGGATGGATTGTGGATCCGACGTGGCCTAAATTAAATACTGCTGTGGATAGAGAACGTGCTGACTGTATCTCGGGTGTGGATTTTGATTCAGTAATTAATTTACATGAAAAAAATGTTCAAACTGAATAGAAATTAAACTGCATTCGATTGTATTTATAAACCACCTGCATTGTGCATACATGTGGTGGACTCTTGGAAAAATTCTGACATTTGCCCCATTCATAGCCTGTTGTTGCTTTAGCTACTTTTTGAACCCAAAACGCCAGGATCCATGATGGGACAAGTTTATGCATACTTTGTGAGCTGAGGGACAAAACACTTGGAATCAGATTCAGATCCAAGGTTGCCATAGATCCTGGCTTCCAGGAATACCAGCACCACATGCTTGTTTAGATCCCTACCCCTCTGACCTCCAGAATGTGTTCTAACTTTTTCTGAGAATCTTAGTCCTTAGGGAAACTGTGTAAAAACTGAAGGAGTGGTTCCTGGCCCTTTCTGAATAATTTAAAAAAAATGTAATTTAGCCCTGGCTGGTGTAGGTCAGTGGACTGAGCACCGGCCTGTGAATCAAAAGGTCGCTGGTTCAATTCCAGTGAGAGCACATGCCTGGGTTGTGGGCTGGGTTCCCCCAAGTGGGGGCTTGCAAGAGGCAATCAATTGAGGTTTCTCTCCCCTTCTCTTTCTCTCTTCCTCCCTCTGTGTCTGAAAGTAAATAAATAAAGTCTTTGCAAAACTGCAATTTAAGTTAGATTATTATTTAGTGCTTTGTGTCTCTCCCACAAATTTTTACCTAGAAAAATTTCAAGCCTTCTGAAAAGTTGCAAGAATAGTACCATGAACATCCTATGCCTTTTGCTTAGATTTCAGTTTACTAGCATCTTGTTACATTAGTTTCCTGTTCCTCCCCCACTTTTGTGCACATGTATGTACCCCCACAAACACACTTTCCCCAAATGGTCTTTAGAGTCCCTTCTTTTTGCATTTTGGTCATAGTATCAAAGAGTCTGGAGAAGGCAGAGTATCAGAGAGTCTGGTGATGCATTATGGGGCGGAGAAAGAAGTGGCTGATACTTCTTTGGCGGGTGATTTGTTCTCATAGTTTTTAAATGGACGGAGAAGCCATAGGACTAGATCAATTGCCCCTTCCGGGAATTTGCTAATCCTCTCCTCATTTGCTAATATACCTTCCTCTTCTGGGCATGTTTTGGAGGCTTAAGCAAATACCAGTGTCAAAACTGAAGCCTCAAGCTCTTGGCCCGGTGCTGCCACTGACTGGAACACACTTGGATGGTTCTGAGCAAGCTCCTTTCTCTCTCTGAGTCTCAGTTTCCCCATCTATAAACCAAGAGCTTGGACCACTTGCTCTGGAAGTTCCCTCCCTGTGCTCATGTCCTAGGACCCTGTGATGACAAGGAAGAGTCAGTCCTTTGGAAAAATGTCAGAAGATACTTAAGGTATTTGTGAAATGAACCTCAGAAATTTATGGCTGGCTGGGTTTCTGCCAGGACCCTGTCTGGTTTATAGGAAGGAGTGTTTTTCCCTGGGTAAGAGCTACCAGTGCTCTGCCTTCCGGGCCTGGTAGGTGGGTTGTGGGGACTGAGGAAGTAGCAGGAACGCTGACTTCTTTGTTGGAGCCTCCCCACCTCTCTTTCCTTTGAGGTTGCCTCCTTGTTACATTTGTCCTTCTCCTTGCTTCCCACGCCCTTTCATAGCTACTTTTGTTCAAGGACATTGCCACCTCCCTTGTTTTGTCCCTGGCCCTCCTCCAGGTTAGATATCTAAGGAGGACAGCGGCAGCCTGAGAATGTTGATGTAATGGGTGACGATGGTGCTGGGCCTAAACAAGGCTTCACTCTCATAGGTGGGGGGTAAGAGTTACTCAAAATCCAGGTAGTGGGTGAGGTGTTGACATTGCTGGCCAGAGTTCTACAGAGTTCTTACCCACAGAGGCTAGGGCAGAGGTTCTGGACCAGCCAGACTTCTTTTATGGGTTCAATCCCCATGTAGGATTTGAGAACATTCTGGTAAAGGAGACAAGGACTTTTACATGTGGTGGGGCTGAGGACAGGAACTGGCGAGAGGAAGGTTCTTGGGGGTTCAAGGTCAGACAATGAGTGAGGGGCAAAACTGGAGTTTGAGTTCAAGTCTGACTTTATCCCTTCCTCTTAACCTCTGTGCCTCTCATTCCTCAAAGCTGGTTTATGGACTGATGTCAGCCTGTGATAACGTTTTCGCTAGGATAATATAACTAGATTTTTAAAAAAGATTTTATTTATTTTTAGAGAAAGGGGAAGGAAGAGGGGAGAGGGAGAGAAATAGCAATGTGTGAGAGAAACATAGATCAGTTGTCTCTCGCACGCTCCCAACTAGGGACCTGGCAGGCAACCCAGGTATGTGCCCTGATGGGAGAATCGAACTGGCAACCTTTCTGGTTTTTGGGATGACACCCAATCCACTGAGTCATACCAGTCAGGGCACACTAGATTTTTAATAAGGCTTACTTTATTTAGTTCAGTCGGTCTCAATTGATGTTTCCCCCAGGGGATGTTTGGCAATGCCGGGAGACATTTTTTGGTTGTTACAACTTGGAATGCTACTGATATATGTATAATGAATACTGGCAGAGCTCCTGCAAAACATCCTGTAGTGCACGGGGACAGCCCCCCTTCCATTCCCCCACCCCCACAGCAAAGACTTACCGGGCCCAAAGTGTCAATGGTGCTATGGTTGAAGAACTCTGATTAGTTAGAAGGATTATCCTTAATCTTAAAGTTATATTAGTTTTGGCTCTTGGGGTATGTATTAAATGTCCTTTCTATTAAGAAACAATGCGGACTTGGCTGGTGTGGGTCTGTGGATTGAGCACTGGATTGTGAATCAAAGGGTTGCTGGTTCATTCCCAGCACATGCCTGGGTTGCGGGCAGGGCCCCCAGTAGGGGGTGCTGGAGAGGCAACTACACACTGATGTTTCTCTCCCTCTTTCTCCCTCCCTTCCCCTCTCTAAAAATAAATAAATAAAATCTTTAAAAAAAAAGAAATAATGCAGTCGATGACAGGAGGTAGGTGGCAGTGGGTTTTAGAATGTCCTTATTATAAAGATAGTTGGCAAGACTATGTTGATCCCTTTAATTCTTGTTTCATTGTTGTTAAAAATTTCCTGGACTGTAAAATTCAAACATCTAGGAATTACTCTATCTAGGAATTATAAAAATATATTGTGTGTTAAAAATGAAAGGAGGAAAGGGTCTCGTGTTGCAAGTAAGGCAATGCTAAAGGGCCCTTGGGCTCCTGGGTTTTGATTTGATTCATGGACTACTTAGTACCTAGTACTGTGCCAGGCCTTGTGGGGGGTCAAAATAAAAATATTGGCCCTGATGAGCTTACGGTCTCCATAGGACAAACAAGGGTGCGTGAAACAAGTAGGGAATAAGGAAAGAAAGAGCCTGGCATTCAGTGGCTAAGTTTAGCCACTTTCGATGCCCACATGAAAACCAAGGGGGTGCTGCAAGAAAGAGCGCTAGGTTCCCGGCTTGGGTCTCCCATCCGTAACCTGTATGACTTCAGGCAAGGCGCTTTCTTTCTCTGCCCCTTGCTTTCATCCTGGCTTCCAGTCTCGGGTGAGGGCTCTGCAACCTCAGGGAGAAAGCCGTCTCTCTCTGACACCTCCAAGGGGGCGCCCAGTCCTGTTGGCTCTGTCTTGGAAACGTCATACCCCACCATACCATCGTTGAGTAGGAAACGAATGAATAAAGGAGGAAGAATTTAAAGTGGAGATAATGTTTATCCTTTGTTGCCACCCCTGGTTGCCCATGGCATGAACATGAAATAATGTTGATTGAAGAACTGTGAAAATGAGAGGCTCTACAAATGCAAACCAAGGTATTTGTCATTGTTTCTAAAGGAGAGATGGTTAACTTTTAAGCCATGGGTGAAAATCCTTAGAATTTCCTCCACTATATCACATCTGTGTACCTGGACTCAAGCACACACGTGCACACACTTGCAGAGTACAACGGACCCTTGAGCAACATGGGAGTTTGGGGAGCTGACACCCCACGCATAGTTGAAAATCCTCGTATAAGTTTTGACCCCTCACAACTTAGCTTTTAATAGCCTCCTGTTGACTGTAAGGCATACCAATAACATGAACAACTCATTAACACATATTTTTGTTATATGTATTATATATAAAATTCTTAAAGTAAGCTGGAGGAAAGGAAATGCTGTTAAAGAATCATAAGGAAGAAAAAATACAGTCACAGTATTTATTGAAAAAAAAAATCCTTGTAGAAATGGAGCCCCACAGTTCGAACCTGCATTGTTCAAGGGCCAACTGTATCTTTAAGAGTAAAGGGAATTACTGTCGGGCACTGAAAGCTGGGATGCCAAATGGAAAAATCCAAATGGCCAGAGTTTCGCACAATTCTGCAAAAATATACCTCGCTGGTGCAGGAGAAACGCGGCATACACTGTGACTCTGGCCCTGCCCGGAGGCTCCAGCGACAACTTACCCTTTCCTTCCACAGCACTCGGGCTGAGCCTGGAGACAGCAGCAGCAGCAGCAGGAAGTGGCTTGGTTTGTTTTTTTACTCTTTTCTTTTGTGTCCCATTTTCTTTCTCCCCTTTCTAATTCCTGGTTTTCGAATATTGCCTGTGCCAATCGCCCAGGTACTTTCTTGGATTAGTACATCCAAGAAAGAAGCAACAGAGAAGTGAAAAGAGGGGCCTGGATTTGTGGAGTACTTTTCAAATATTGCGGTACTAACCTTTATTATCGATATCTGTGAGTATACTTCATTCCCAGCATCAGTCCTGAGACTGTAATTACATCGAGGGCAGGTACTTTCTTTGTACATATTTGCACCCTCTGCAGGTGTCTCACACCTGGTAGGGGCACGTGAATGTTTGCTGAATGAATGAATGAGCTCGCTGAGTAAGAACAAAGTTAACCTCCGGCACCATTTTTTTGGTTCATCACTGTCTCTTATCTTGGTATTTTCTGAAAGTGGATTCTTCTTCCCTTTACCCAGATCAGGAGAGAGGCAATTTTCTTTCACATCCCTTCTGGGCAACGCTTGCCGTCACCCACAGCTTTGATTCTCGTCCAGACACTGCTTGAAGACTCAGAAGCATTGAGCCTTGGGGATGAACCCCTTCACTTCTCAGATGCCTGAACGTTGCCCCATCACAGAAAGGGGGAGTGGGGAGTAGGCAGGACACAGGGAGGAAGCCTAAAGGATTAACTGGTTAAACTGTATTATAAAAGCTGGTCCTATTGTTCACAGGCCAATAAAAACCATTATCATCTTCCCAGGCTGGGCAGCCAGCAGCCAGCAACTTTGATGCATGTCTTAGAGAGATAAGAAAAATGTATCCCTTGTTTTGACTTCAGAATTTGGTTTTGGGTTATTATTTGATATACTGTTCAACTTTCTCTCCAAATGTCCCCTGTCTCAGACAACTTTTTCAAATTGTTGGCAGGGGAGGTTCAGATTAGAACCCTTTAATTGCAGGGTTGGAAGGGACCTGAGATACAGGTCTGCTCCTGATGCCCACCCCACCCCTCCCCCACAGCAGAGCAGTTCCTAGACACACCAGCTTCTCAAGTAACTTGCACTATTGATCTCTGAGCAGGGCAGACTTTTCCCATGGCCTCCATGGCCACATCTACTCTGCCAAGAAGACTTTCTAGAACCCTCCCTCACCCCAAATTACCATCCTTACTTAGCATCCCCAGAGTACTGTACACATTGATGAACGGGTTATCTTAACTCTTCCATCTTCTGTGACGGGCATATCGAGGCTTCCCCTGGGTGCGCTGGGCAGAACCCTTGAGGGGAAGAACCAGTGTTCCAGGCACTGTCTCCTCCAAGGGCCTTCTTGAGGGCATCACTTTCCCTCTGGGCAGATAAAAGCATCAGCCAGCTGGTAGGTTGTACCCACTCTGCTGTTGTCTGTCTTTTGCCCAGGGATCCTATGGAACCTTCTATGTCCTGAACCCGAAAAGAAGCACTCATACCTGGATATTGAAGCTTATTTTTTAGCTAATTGAGTTTGAGAGTGCTCTGCCAGAGAATAATCAGCTTAGCAGGTATTGGGCACCCACGTGTTTGCTGAACAAATGAATGAATGGATGTAGGGATAAAGAAAGTCAGTCAGTACCAGGTACCTCCTTATGAATCTGTGTATTGAATTTAGTAAGTACAGGGTGGGGCAAAAGTAGGTATACAGTTGTGAGTATGCGAAACAGTTTATTCTTGTATTATTATTGATTAATTATTGTATTATTTTCCATATGAACAATTGTGGACCTACTTTTGCCCTACCCTGCATTTTCTGAGTGTCTGCTCTGGAAGAGTCGGTGCTAGGGGTCAAAAAGATGTGTCAGACCCAGTTCTGGACAATTGAGCATTTATATCTAGAGGAGAGACTGATTGTACATGGAAACTGACATACAGGCAACTTGTTGAAGGAGCATAAAGGGGGGTGGATTGATTCTGAATGGGGATCAGGAGAGCTTCTGGAAAGAGCGGTTTTTAAGGATTTCAATGAACAGAAGAGAAAGACTGGCGAATGGCAAGGACAAAAGTTGTGAGACCTGAAAGTAGCTCCAGCTTGTCACAGGCCAGTCCTGAGAGCCCCACTCCAAAGCCACATCTCCCCTCAGCCAGGGTGGCTCCAAATCCATCTCAGACAACGCCAAGTAATCCCAGGAATTTTTTCCAGGCGTCTGACCCAGGGGCAAAGCTTGGAGCAGACATTCCTTTTGTCAGACTTTGCTAGGCTCCGAGCATGATTTTGCTCTTTGGAGGGTGTGGGACAAAGTCAGAGATGTCCTGAAACTGGGGAGGTGATAAGCTCTCAGAGCCGGATCCCTCAGTTTCCACTAGATTTTTCTTTGCCCCTCCGCCAGCCCTCCTCACTGTAGGACAAGGGCCACACCCATCTGAGGCTTTGCTCAAGCTTTTCCTTATCCTCCAGGCCTTCCTCCCATTTCTGTTTAAATGCATCCACCCTTCCTCAAAGGCCCAGAAGTGCACCTTTTCTGGGCTCCCAAAGCCTATTTCCTATTGGGAGATTGGCACCTCCCTGCCTCTCCAGTGCATGTGTCTGGGTGGCTGTCCAGAAATGAAGGAAAGAGAGAAGCATCCTAGTCTCCCAGCTTTATTTCAAACAAGTGTCCAGGGTCAATATGATTTTAACACATTAAAAAGTCATACTAAAGCCTCCGATTTTTTATGTTCTCAAGGTAACTGCTTAGTTACATTCCAGGAAGTGGGAGGAAGCCAAGAAAGAATTCTTAATCTTGGAGAGCAGGATTGAGTGCAGAAATGTCTTGGAAATGGAAGGGTCCCTTGGCTCCTTCCTACAGCAGCCCTGCAGCCCATTTATAACTGTGGGCAAGCTCCCCCTGTCTGTGTTGCTTATCTCTGCCTCACATTCACAGACTCACCAGGCTGGAGTCTCTCTGGATGTTGGCCAAGCCGGTTGGGAATACATAATAGCTGAGATATGGGATGGGGGAGTCTACCATGTCCTTGCATGCCACTATGAAGGTCTCCCTTCTCCCCTTCTTTCTCTCCTAGCCTTTTCTCTGGCATTGGGAGTTATCTTTGTGGTCCCACCTCCCTAATCTTTGAAAGGAGGGAGATCCCGATTCCACATTTGCAGGTGGCTATGCTAGTAATTATGGACACCCCTTGGAGAATGGGAAGGAGGTTTAGGCGAACAGATTTAAACCAAATGGCGTTCAGCTAGCTGCCATTTTGAAACCTGAGCTAAAGGTCTTGTGAGCTACAAACCTTCCTTATAAAGTCTGCCCCTTCCCCTAGCTTACTTGTGTTTTTATAACCAAGATTTTGGTTTTGATTTACTGTCCTCTGTTTTGCAGTTTGTCCTGGCAAAGGTAGGGATGAGCAAAGGGAAAGACTCTGGGAAGATTTTAGCCTGAGGGGACAGGGGATGTTGGGAAATTTGGTGAGGTCTTGGTGGCAGAGGCAGGTGGTACAGGATCCTGCTGTCGGCGCTCTTGCTCTGGGAGCATCTCTGATTTGGGTGCACAGTTGGGCAACCCTTGAGTCCCAGGTTGTTGCAGTCCAGTTGTGAAAGTTACAGTTTCCTTTTTGACGATGTCTTGGACACTGACAGAATGGATCCTTTCCATTCCATAGACAAAAGCTGGAGTCACCAAGGGTTCTCTGGTATGTTCTATTCTCCCAGTGTTTCTTAACTCAACCCCATAAGATTCTGGGCAATGGCTCACTTAGCCTTTGGTGCGTCAGGTAGTATCGACTCATTGGGTTTCAAGAGTCAGATGCCTTTGCTTGTTTTACATTTTAAACTAGGGGTGTTTGTATATGTGTGTGTGTGTGTGTGTGTGTGTGTGTGTGTGTGTGTGTGTGACACATTTAGCTCATAGCTACAGGCATAGGAATGGGGTTAGGTGAGGGATTGGCTATGGGACAAGATGCTGGTGATATTTGTTTCTAGGATGGCTGGTTTTGTTACTGAGCACACTGTACATATGACCCAATGATGTGTGTTGAAGGAAATAGTTTTCATTAACAGAGTTCAAACCTTGGGGGAGCCCTCCTCTCCCATGAGACCCAGAACTTTCCTTGCTCCCCAGAAGGCTATAAGCCAAAACCATGTCCAGAAGTTCCCCACATCCTTATCTGTCCATCAGCCGGACACGCAAACACATCCCCCCTGGAATGTGAACTTGTGGGTTTCTGAGTCACCACCCTCTTTCAGCAGCTCTCTCCCTCAGGATCTGGGGTGCACTGTCCTCAGCACTTGTGTAGCAGTTCAGGAAGCCATGTGCCGTGTTACACTGGGTCACGGTGTCTCAGAAGCTGGAGCGCAGGGAGGCACGTGCCCACCCATGTGGGGTCTGAGTCCCCAGTGGGCCCACATATCCTAGTCCCACGAGCACTTCCATCTGTGCGGGCAGCAGGGCCAGAAGCCCAGAACATCCAAATGCCAACAACCTAGAGCGAGAGAGCTTAAACCCAGCTCTGAAGCCCAGTACCAAAAGTCCCCATACCAAGAGAGTGACTTCTTTGTGTGTCCTGCAGAGAGGCAGAAGCCTGCAGCTCAGCATTCCCAGTCACAGTTCAGCTCCAAGCATCTCTCACTTGTCTGTGCTTGGCCTGGTGGGTCCCCGCAGCTCATTCCGCTCTGCTGCTGTCTTCCCCAGGCAGACAGACCTTGTGGCTCTGTCCTGTGACTCCAGCCTGCCCTAATTTAAATGCTGGGCTGGGAACTTCCTATGTGACCTCATATCTAGCCCTTCCTATAGTGCATTAGTGTCAGTTCTCCATTGTCTTTGACTGTCTTTGACTGTCTTTTGGCAGCCATCTTTAGTCAGGGCAAGAGTTCCCAGCGACACATAGGAAGCACTGTCATCCAGGAAGGGCATCTTCCCCCCTGGCTATGTCACGAGTCACTGCAAGTTCTCATAGTCAAGGACAGAATTTGCCCCGGGCAGCAGCCCTCTTCCCTTCAGTAATGCATGGCTGTTAACTTGCTTTCGTTGTGCAATGTGTCTTAATCACTGTACCATCCAGCCTCCCTGCCTCCAATCCTGCCTGTAGGCAGAGTTGTGGAGGTGTACCCCTGTTATCCAGGGATCCATGCTCTGTACCCCGTTATAGTTTGACCTTTGTGAACCTTATCATTTTATGTTAATATTCCTCCTGTGTTAGTCAGCTCAGGATGTTGTAATCAAGTGTCAGGGATGGAGAAGCTTAAACAACAGAAATGTATTGCTTCACAGTTCAGGAGGCCAAAAGCTCAAGATCAAGGTGTCAGCTTGTTTGGTTTCTGAGAGCTGTTTAGGCCTCTTTTAGCTTCTGGTTGTTTGCTGGAAGTCTGTGTCCCTTGGCTTGTAGAAGCATCACTCTCTCTGCCTTGGTTGTCATGGCATTCTCCCTCTGTATATGTCTGTGTGTCCAAATGTCTCCTTTTTTTAAGGACACCAGTTATACTGCGTTAGGTCTCATTCTAATTACCTCATCTGCAATGACTAATTACAGCTGTAATGACTATTTCTGAATAAGATCATGTTCTGAGGTCCTGGAGGTTAGGACTTCACATTTGCAATTTGAGGGGACACAATTCAACCCACAATGCTACCAACCCTTCCTTCTGTTAAAGAAAAGTGTTGGAGGTGTTTTTGTTTATTTTTTGAAAAAGACCTGTATGTTGACTGTCATTGAAAATTGATTTCTAAAAATTTGAAAACAATTAAGATAAAGAACAACCTCTATATGGTAAAAAACTTAAACACTACAGAAGAATGAACCAGGAAGGAAAAGTAAATCTAAGTCTTCCTCCTAGGCTGTTCCCCATACAGAGTCAACCACTGTTACCCATTTTGTTGTTCTGTTACAGAGCAGACCCGGGGGGATGGTAGTGAATGATATACTATTACCAAAAGGACCCCCTTTTTTCCAGGGGTACCCCCCCACTAGGTTCACTATGCCCACGGCCAAAGGAAAGATGTGTCTCAATGCCAGAGATTTATGAAAAGGAAAGGAATTTTTTATTTAAAAGCTATGCAAACTTAGAGTAGTGACTTAACATCTTCATTAAAATACTAAAGTCCTTTAGAATACCCATGGATGCACACAGTCCTTCCTTTTCCCGCTGCCCAGCCTGGGGTACTGTATGTCAGGAAAAGAAGTAGAAGTCTGTGATTTGGGCTCCCAGCACCATCAGCTGTGTTGCCGCCATGATCTCCAGTTAATCCAAAGCCATGTGGCACTTTCTCATGGCCCACCAGTAAGAGTCCTTTTACCCCTTTTCTTCCAGGCAAAGTCTCTCCTGCTTCCTAAGCCATGTGGCAAAAGGGAGCACCCCAAAGCTGCGTGTTTCTCCCTGGTATGGCTGCTGTGCCTGGGTTTACATCCCCATGCCAATCTTCCTCTGCAGCCCCATTTCTGACTCCTCCTACAATCGGTTACACCTGCCAGCATTCCTGTATTCTTCCAGCTTTACTGGGCTGCCATAGTGAGTCTGGCAGGTGTGACCCCATGGCATATAGCCAATCATCTCCAAGCTCTCACGCAGGTGCTGTAACCAGGGGAGGTTGCCTCCCAGTTACATCTTTGGTGGAAGTCACTTCCATCCCCCTGACTCAAAGCTGGGCTACAGCTATTTAACATATCCATGAAACTAGTTAAAAGTTATAGATATGTTAAATGACCGTGCCAGAGGTTAGCTGCCAAGCTGTTGCTATTCAAAACAGCTCTCAATGGCCCTGATCCATGTGTCCCATCCCCCAGCTCAGACTGGTGGGGGTGAGGACATCATACATATATTTTTCTCCCATCCAAGTACTAATCAGGCCCGACCCTGCTTAGCTTCCGAGATCAGATGAGATCGGGCGTGTTCAGTGGTATGGCCGTAGACTATTTTTCTAATCTTTCCTGGACACCTAGAGTTCTGGACCCCATTACAAATCCCTGTTTGGGGCCCCCCTCTTAGCTGCACCCTGTTACAGTTCCATTTTTTTTCCTAGAGATGATACATGATGTTATATGAGCATCAGTGTACATCTGTCCTTTTTTTCCTCCCTTAATAGTTACAGTCCAAATGCCCTGTTCACATCTTGCTTTTTTTTTTAAGTTAACATTATCTCAGATCATCACTGCACTCAAACCAGCCAAGATTATTCCATACCAGTAGGTACACACCTACATTCTTTTTGACAGATGCATAGGATTTCATTGTGTGGACACATCATTATTTAACTCCACATCTCTGATGTACATCTAGGTGATTTCCAATGTGCTGTAATGAAAAAATTTGTGTATGCCTTTCTCCACCCATGAATGTAAGTCCTGTATACATTTGACTTCTATCTAGAATTCTTGTATAATAGTATATAAACTAAGTACACTTAAGAAATATTTGTTCTGTTCCTTCCATGGCCAAATGTTTGATATTTCATCGTATTGGTATGTCCATCCAACGGCTTGTTCTAAGTCAGTAATGAAAATACTTGCATGTGGTCTTTAATTTTGACTGTTCATCTTCGATTATTGTTTAGCATCAGCTTCTAGCAGTTGGCCCGGACACTCTAGCAATCGTTAAGCCTCTGTACCACCCTTGGCAAATTGTATTCCAGAAACGTACCATTTTATGTTTTTGCCACCAGTGTGCCCGTCTTGCTTTACAACACCAGCATTATTATTAAAACAGACAAAAAACCTTTCTAATTTGGCATGTGAAATAATGGCATTTTATTGTTTTAATATTTTACTTATTTGTTAGCTATTCTTATATCATCTTTTGTGGCTTGTCTGTGTCCTAAGGCCTCTTATGTATTAAGGTCTTAATGCTTCCTATTCTCAGTCGGTATGTGTACTTTACATATTGAGGATATTGATTTATCATATCTGTCATATATGAGGCAAATGTTTTTGCCACTTTGTGGTTTGATATTTAAGGTTTTTAAGACCAAGTTTATTGTGGTATAGTTTACATACAATAAAATATACTCTTTTTAAGTACATAGTTCTGTGAATTTTTGACAAATTCCCACGTATCCACAACCCTAACAGAATATTCTATTTTCCCAGAAAGTTCCCTGGTGTCTCTGTGGTCCACCCCTTTTCCAGCCCTAGGCAACCATCGATCAGCTTCCTGTCACTACAGACTAGCTTTGCTGGTTGTAAAACTTCATATAAATGGAATCCTACAGAATGTACTCTTTTGAATGTAGCTTATTTTACTCAGCTTAAAAAGAAGGTTTATCCATATTATCATATGGAGTGGTAGTTTGTTCCTTGTAATCACCCAGAATATTGCATTGTGTGACTATATCACAACTTTTTATCTGTTCACCAGTTGATGGACATTTGGATTGTTTCCAGTTTTGGCTATTATAAATGAAGTTGCTGTGAGCATCTCTGTGTGTTTTTTTATGATCACAGTCTCTTCCCCTTTTTCTCTTGGGTGAATGCTTAGCAATGAAACTGCTCGGTTTACAGTAAGCATGTTTCTTTACAAGCAGCTGCCATACTCTTTTCCAAAAAGAGTCATTGAGCCATTTTGTATTTCCGTCAGCGATGTATGGGTGTTTTGGTTGCTGCACATCTTTGCCAGCACTTAATATTATCAATCTTTTAAATTTTAGTTGTTTTAGTGGGTGTGATAGCTCATAGCTTTTGTTTACATCTTCATGACTAATGATCCCAAGTATATTTTCATCTGCTTATTGGCTGTCTGTGCTTTCTTGTGATGAATCTGTTCAAATCTTTGCTCATTAAAAAATATTATGATTGTTTATCTTCTCATTACTGAGTTGCTAGGATTCTTTCTTTATATTGGGTTGGCAAAAAATATTCATTTGTTTTTTTCCGTAAGATGGCTGTAGTGGTGCTTAACTTCATTCAAAACAATTTCGTGCCCTGGCTGGTGTAGCTCAGTGGATTGAGTGCGGGCTGCGAACCAGGCATCACAGGTTCGATTCCCAGTCAGGGCACATGCCTGGGTTGCAGGCCATGTCCCCCAGCAACTGCACACTGATGTTTCTCTCTCTCTCTCTCCCCCTCCCTTCCCTCTCTAAAAATAAATAAATAAAATCTTTAAAAAAAAATTTCGTTAGAGTGTATTGGGACACCTATCATGTCAGCGTGCATTTAAAAAAACTTACCAAGATTGGTGGATTTTTGTGTAGCCGTTTTAATATTGAAGATGAAAGGAAATACACATTTTTGGCATATTATATTTCAAGAAAGGTATGCCCTGGCTGGTGTAGCTCAGTGGATTGAGCGCGGGCTGCGAACCAGGCATCGCAGGTTCGATTCCCAGTCAGGGCACATGCCTAGGTTGCAGGCCATGTCCCCCAGCAACCGCACATTGATGTTTCTCTCTGTCTCTCTCTCTCCCTCCCTTCCCTCTCTAAAAATAAATAAATAAAATCTTAAAAAAAAAAAAAAAAGAAAGGTAAAAATGCAACTGAAATGCAAAAAAAAAAAAAAGATTTGTGCAGTGTGTGGAGAAGGTGCTGTGACTGATTGCATGTGTCAAAAGCGGTTTGCAAAGTTTCATGCCAGAGATCTCTCACCAGTCGATGCCCCACGGTCAGGTAGACCAGTTGAAGTTGATAGCGATCCAATCGAGACATTAATTGTGAACAATCAACGGTATACCTCAAGGGAGGTAGCTGACACACTCAAAATACCCAAATCAATAAAGTTATTGGTGATAATGAAAAATGTGTCTTATTTTATGGAAAAAACTAAATGGACTTTTTGACCTACCCAGTATATCCTGAATATAGGCCCTATGTCACATATATGTACTATAGGATATGATGTCAGTGTTAAGGTTTTTTAAAATAATTTAAAAAAATCTTTGGGGTAATGTCTTTGACTGGTTTTGGTAGGGTTGCTGGCTTTACAAACCAAATTAGCATTTTGCTGGGTACTTTAGGAAATAAAAAGGAAAGGGCCTTAAAATACAGCAGAGGGAATATAGTCAGTAATATTGTAATAACTAAGTATGGCGCCAGGTGGGTACTAGACTTTTGGGGGGTGGCGGTTTGCTTTGTAAGTTTTATAAATGTCTAACCACTATGCTATACACTGGAAACTACTATAAAAAATTTTGAATGTCACCTGGAAGTTCCAACCCCTGTAGCAGTCACTGACGTGCACACACGCACACACAAGAACAATCAAGGTGGGGTCCCATGGGCTCCGCAAGAGAAGGACAGGTGAACTGCTGTTGGCATTCAGTGGAGGAAGAGACCGTGGGAAGCCTCAGAAAAGGCGACACTAATGAAGGGCGTTAGTAGGGCTGCAGTGGTGCCCGGCTGGGGGCAGTGTTCAGATGCTAGTCTGTGGAGTGGCGCTCCCTTCAGGGCGTGAAGGATGGAACCTGGATGACGCCACGTGGAGGTGTTAGGCGGAGGGGCACTGCTAAAGTCAGTCTGCCAGCCAAGAGACTAGCCACTTGGAGGTGGGGAATGGTGGGTGGTGTGGGCAGGTGTCTTCGGTCAGAAAGGGTTTTATTGAGCTTGTGATGGGTTGTTTTATATAACTATGCCTTTGCCTCCCCAACTGTTAAGTTAAACTATTGGTTCTGTGTCCTCCACACATTGACTACGGGGATGGTGGGCCCTGGAGAGAAAGGTAGGCCGTAGGGGACCAGCCCTTGTGGACCCCCTTCCCTTGCCCCAGCTGTGCGTTCAGCACCCCGGATATATGACTTCATTAGTCCTCTCACCAACTCAACAATTGCATCTCCATTATTTCCATTTTTGCAAATTAAAAACTGAGACGCACAGGGGGACTGTCCCTCCCAGCTGGAGCAGGGCTAGTGAGAGCGGAGCCGAGGCTGCAGCCTGGCCTGCTGGCTCCCTTCGGCCCTCCAGCGCTCTGCCCCACTGCTCTGAGAAAACTTAGGTTCTGGGGCAAGTAGGCACACAGACAGGAAAGGAACGGGTGCCAGAGGGAGGTCAGGACTAGATATTTGTGAGTGGGACTTTCTGATTTAGCAAAATCACCCTCAGCCTGAGGGCTGAGCTGTGGCTGACTGGCTGAGTGGTCAGAGTTTGCAAAGCTTCCAGAGAACCTTTTGCTAGAAGGGCTTTAAAAGCTGCAAGTCCTCATCAGTTCCTATCAGCTGGGATATTTTTCCCTTCAGATTGACTTCCGTCAGGGTGTCGTTACTGGCTGACATGCTCCCAGGATGACCCCGTGTCTGTCTCACCGGAGCAGCACTGCTCCGTACTCCACCAGTTCCTGTCACCAAAGGGCGCTCTGGGGAAGATTTCTTCTCCAGGGTGGTTTTGGCTCCTGGGCCTCCTCCCCACCCTCACTTCCCTCGGGAAGTACGGAGCAGAGCACGTCAGGAACGAGGGAACATCCGACCCGGTTTTAATCCCAGATTTGGGGGTTGCTCCTCTTCCTGGCTTCATTTTTTAAAAGCAGCCTGTGACAAACAAGGGTACTGTGGTGAAGCTCAGGCTCCAGTGTGTCTGGGGATCAGAGGACACCCTGTATGAAAGGTCCCGTTGTCCCTGACCTTATTCTGACCCCCGAGTGCCCTTATCCTCAGACCCCTCTCAGGGAGCCTTGCCTCTGGGCGTTAGGCCTCTAGTCCTTTGTTTGGTCACCTTGGGCCCTGCCTCTGCCAACTCAGAGGCAAGCAGGCATAAGCCACTTGCTGGCTGCCCAGACTCGCTGATAGCATTGCATACTGTTCTGCATCAGCAGGAAAAGCATCCGTGGTAACTTGCATTCTAGAGTCCTCCCTCCCACTGCCCACGAGTTCCCTTCTCTAGTCTGCAAGGCCTCTGGGCCCAGCCTGTCCTGCCACCAGGCTCAGTGCCCTCTCTGCCCACTACCGGGACTCGAAGGATTCAGGAGTGCAGCTTGGTGGCCCTTGGTGACCTTATGGGAAGCATCGTGGGTTGGTTCTCCTTGCCTCCACCTCCTTCCAGGACTTGCCAAGGATGATGCTTCCCAGTCCCTCCCAGCTCCTAAAATACCAGCCCTGCCTCCCTTCCCTGTCAGAAAATGCTTAGCACATTAGCCGCCGCAGTTGCAGTCAGGAGGCTGCAGAAGCACATAGATTTCATTTTGGAATTCTTTCCAGCTGCTTGCTATTTTGACAACACTGGGTGGCACCGTTACCAGGAACCTACCCACCAGGGCTGTGACAGAAATGGCTTGGTGCCTGGGAAGGGAGAGGGGGTGGAGGTGGGGGTGAGGAGAGAGCAAAGAGGGGTGGGCACAGCAGCAGTAAGGGACTGTGAGAGGTGGGTGGAGGGTCCCTGGCTGGCCTCCTCCTTGCCTCCTGGACCCGTACTGGGAACCGATCTCAAACACCAGCAACTTATTATCAGTTATCGCAGGCTGCTTACAGGAGAGGCAGGGGGCTCCAGGACTGCCAGAGAGGCAGCAAGGCAGAGTAAAAGAAAACAGCTGCACCGACCGTCTTCTTGGACTCAGGAGTCCTTGCTGCAGTTGCTTCCCTGCCGCTTAGTAGCTGAGTGCTCTGGAGCAGGTCCCAGACTCCGCAGAAGTCACTGTTTTCACTTGCAGGATGGGAATCCTGTAACCAATCCCACCCCCTCAACATAAGCCCCACCCCCCAACTAGGAGCCTAGTACGTGACAGCGTTTTGTAAACTGTAAAGTGGCAAACATTTGCATTCCAGTGAACTGGAGGGCAGGGATGAGGTTTTGATCATCTAATTCTTCCACAATGATGTCTGGTTTGTTGGCTAGAAGAGTAAATATGACGACTTCCTGGAAGTTTCTGATTTTTGCATTGATTAGTGTGCTGAAGAAAAGTAAAGTTATGGATGTATTAGTTAAGGCTGTTGTAACATAATTACACGAATTGGGTGGACTAAACCACAGGAATTTATTTGCCTCTAGTCTGCAGGTCAGCAGTCTGAAATCAAGGTGTTGGCAAGGTTGGCTCCTTCTGAATGCTGTTCCGGGCCTCTGTTAGCTTCTGGTGGTTTGCTGGCAGTCGGCGGTATTCTCTGGCGTCACCCACATCTCTGCCTTCACCTTCACCTGGTATTGTCCCTGCGTGCGTGCCTTTGTGTCCAAACCTCCCCATTTTATAAGGGCAGTCGTTTATAAGGGCCTGCCTTGATGATAACCTCATTTTAACATTTTCAACAACCCTATCTCCAGACATGGTAGGTAAAGTTCTTCCATGCCCAGCGGCTGGCTGAGGATAGGGAAGGCCAAGGTGCGGGGTGCCAGGCCTGCCTGTGAGTGGGGTGCTTGTGGCGCAGATGCAGGTAGCTGCTGGGTGAGGAGCACTGTTTTCTACCACCATTCTTGGACTTGGGTGGGGGGTGTCTTTGTCTGCTAGAGTTAGTTTTATTTTTACTTTCTGAGTAGCTCCTGCTAAGTAGTACAATTACTTCATTTGTTTTAGATCCAAATGCAGTACGTATTCCGACCCTTATACACCACCTTCTTTATCTTGGCCCTCTTTCCTGTTGAGCCACTAACCCCAGGACACATGACCCAGCCTCCTTTAGAGCTGAGCTTGGGTGCACAGCTGCCCACGTAGGATGCCCTGGTGTGAATGTGGTTCACATCCCGGCCTTTTGCCATCCTGTGTGTCCTGCGCTCCAGCCTCCTTCCAGTAACCCTTCATTCCGTGTGTGCCCGGTTTGCTCTGGGTGCCTGCACATCAGCAAGCATGTTGTGAGTTGGTGGGATGGAGAGTGAATGTTGGTGCTAGTCACGGAGCCACAGGACACCTGGTACCCCTGCCTGTGGGCCGTCAGGCTCCACTGCCATCCACTAGCATCTTTCTCACGACAGGCTCCAATTCAGGAAGGGGCTGGCCTGGAAGAAGCATCACCAAAGTCATGCTCTGAATAATAAGAGGGAATCTACTGAATTCTTACCAGGCACAGTGTTAGGTGCTGTCCATCTCCTTTCTCGTTTATTCCTCTCGGTAATCCTGAAGAAGTTGCTGTCATTGTCCTCATTTTCCAGATGGCCAGTTGAGGTTTTGAAAGGAAATAAAGGAAAAGGAAGCTGCTGCAAGTCTCTCAGTTAGTGAGGGCTTTATACACTCCTTTCTGAAATCCCAAGTTCTGCCTCTGAAGCGGGGGACAGTGGCTCACTTGCATCACAATTACCTGGAGTGATGAGTGAGTGAGTAGTCAGGTAACTGGCCTCCACCCTGATCACAAGAGTGAGGTAGGGCTGGGGATCTACATTCTAAACAAGCACCCCAGGGACTCTTGTGTACACGGAGGACTGAGAGCCACCCCCCAGGGGATTGCTTCCTCCCTTGTGCCCTCCTTCCTCTTCCACCCAGCCAGCCAGCGTCTGGCCCTTTCCGGAGATCCTCAAGTTCTTTCCTGCTCCCCTCTGCCCTACAGTCCTTGGTGGGTGGGGGGACCAGGCCTGGCCTCACCAGGCAGCAACCAGGGCTGGGCTGGGCAGACCTGAACTTTGTTTGGTGTTGATGGTGCTGAAGTTTCCCCATGACCGAAAGGGAGGGAATAATCCCCCTGTTGCTCCAAATGTTGGAGTGACCCCTGCAGAAATACGGGGTGCTCCCTGAGGGCTCCATGCGGAACACACATCCTGTGCCCTGATTTGTCTTCCTCGACACTCATTCCGCTTTCCTCGGTGTTCTTCACGGTCTCCTGTAGCCACAGCTCCATTTTGCACCCTCTCTTCAGAATGAAGTTCCCCCTAAAAACACAGTACCTTCCAGCAACTTAAAAAATAAAAAACCTGAAGTAGTGTCCTTTCACTAATTGGGCAACAATTCCTTGCTTGCTCATAAG
Source organism: Tonatia bakeri (assembly GCA_004024845.1). NCBI lineage: Eukaryota > Metazoa > Chordata > Mammalia > Chiroptera > Phyllostomidae > Tonatia > Tonatia bakeri. The sequence goes on from PVIA01006145.1 coordinate 65,038, forward strand.
CTTTAAGTTCTATTCTGCAGAGCCCCTGCCCCACCCCTTTTTCTGAGCTACTCAAGGATAGAATTCACAGGCTCTTCGTAGCTAGAGATGTGAGGCCCCTAAGGCAGAACATTCTCAAGTGTCCAGATGGGTGTCTGACATGCAGGTACTCAGTGAATATTTCTTGACTGAATGAATATCAGAGCTGAAAGGCATTGTCAAGTTAAGCTTGCCCAGGAGGACAAGACGAGCAAACAGAGGCTCACGGAGGTGAAATCACTCACCTGAGTTTCCACGGCAAGCAGGTGGTGTGGCTGGGGCTGGAACCCAAAGTCAACAGGATTTTGATATTATTGGAAGTGTATCCTATAAGCTTAGAAACCCCTAGCTGGTTCTCTGGTAGGAGAGTCTGTTCAGACCCCTCTTTTTTTCTGGATTCAGGATCTCAGGGTTCTGGAGAGAAGCAACAGGCTGTCCCCACCCCACCCCCCGCCCCCCTGAATAGACAGCATCCCTGAAAATGCTGGCTTGGATTTCCAGGCTGATATTCTAAACACTACCTCATCCTAAAAGTAAATGCTGAACTATTTTCACACACTATTAAAATTTTAATTTGGAAAACTGTCCTTGGAATGCAAACTGTACCAGATTCTGTGCGTTACCAGACCCTGCTCCCCAGTCTCACTTGTGAGGTCCACTTGTGGGAAGGAGCCGGCGGGATTTGACCAGCTGAGTGACTTTCACTATTTGTGTTCAAGATAACTTTTTGTTGAAAAATGTTCACTCAGTTCAGTGTTCTCCCCAATCCCCACCCAAGCAGGACATTTTCATACTGTAGGGGTGCGTGTGAAAAATTGATAGGATTAACATGAGCTTGGTCAGGTGGTCCTAAATTTCACCCTGTTTCTGCTGCCCTCCATTTCTGATCTCCCCACTTCCAGACCTTTCATTCATCTTTGGCCCTCCTGTTTTCCTAATTCTCACTTTATCCCAGACCTTTACCCCATTTTCAATGCCTACTGCATCCCTCACCCCGTCTCTGAGTTTATCTTTTCCACCTCTGAAGTCGGGGTAGTGGAGGCAGCCTCAGTGAACAGGAAAACCCTGTATCTCTTTCCCATATTACTTGGCATTTTTTAAAAGCTGAAAGTTTAGTGATTTTTTTTAGACATTATCAAAAGGCCCTTCTGCCCAAAGCTAGCCAAGTCCGAGAGCAGTACCAAAGTTATGTTGAAGCCAGCATCACGCACCCTTTCTGGCCTGTCAGTAGTGATAATAACGAAGTCCTCATTGAGGCTCTGCTACGTACTAAGCACGGTGCTTCCCTATTGCTTATGCGTCAAATCCTTGTGACAATCCTAGGAGACAGGTATTTTAATCCTTGTTTTATTGAGGGGAAACAAGTATTTTAAGGAGTTTTCCCAGGGGTGCACAGTGAGTAAGAAGGGCAGTTACAGAACTACTAAGTGATACAACCTCATGCCGTTTGTGTCCTGAATAGGTGAAGTGTTTGCTTCAAGTTCCCCGGATGTCCAACTTGTGGGCCTGCTTGCATATTTTAGTGTGGGGTAATGGTGGCCTCTGAAACTCCCAAGGTCAGAGAGAACCCACCACCTTGATTGACCCTGTAGGCAGGCAAGTGCTCCCCTGACAGGCCATGCTAGAAATAGACCTGCGACAGTCTTCCAAAGAAAGAGGATGTTCTGAGCAATAGTAGAGAGATGAGACTTGGTGCCACATTCCTCCCCGATTTTCCTGCATTTCAACACATATGTCAGTGCTGGGCAGTGTGGGGACTGAAAAGAGGCCCGTCTAGTCCATGCCTTCCAGGACTGACAACTTACAGGAGACCGGCACAGTTACGGTTGTAAGGCACCCAAGCAAAGTGCTAAGGGGCAGCGGGGAGTTTGGGGGAGCGAATAACATACAGAACCAGATCACATTTCAGAAGTCCTTTGGTTGTACTTCCGTTTGAGGTTTTCCACACTTCCAGGATAGCTTTGGTTGCAAGAATAGGCAAGAAGAGGCTCTCATTCCCAATCAAAAAAATTATTACATTATAAGATGTTTTTCTAAAATTTGTAAGATTGAACCTTGTTAATGCAAGAGGTACTGAGTGTGAAGGCCCTCTGTGTCCTTTAAAGCCCTTGGCTGGTGTGCAGTGGAAGCTGGCGCCCAGGCGGTAGATGTGGAGAGATGAGTACCGAGGTAAGGACTGCATTCCTTACCCTGCTCCCACCACTGAGCACAGGATGCAAGGAACCTCCATGGAGGAAATGAGTAGAATCAAGGCTCTGAGAGCGTCAAGGAATACATGGTGAATATTGCCAAACATTGGTCAACTAGCAGGATGAGCAGGTGGTGGAAAGAAAGGAGAAAATTAGTAACTATGAAGCAGTCATTTGGAGGAAGGATGGTTAAGCTGAGGAGAATGGAAAAAGAATATTATACATATATTTGAGGAGGTTATCAGTAAATGCAAGGAGTGCAGCTGGGTCATTGTGAGTGTTGACTGAGAAACAGTACTGACTAGGTGGTTTGCCACCAAAAAGGATTTATTCAGGACAGAGAAATGGTTGTGACCCAGGGCGTGCAGACGTGGCAAGCCATGTGTGCACACTGCTCTGAATGCCAAGATGGAGAAGTACTTCCCGAGGGGAAAAGGATGGTAAAAGGAAGTGCAGTTACAACCATAGCTTTATTGTAAGTATAGAGTTCTCCCGGTAGGGTTCTTGCAATGACGTATAGTGTTACAACTCTTCCCATAAGCCCTAGCTCCTCTCATGGACCCGCCTTCCTGATCATGATGGTTTAGTCTCAGTCATAACCTTTATCACTACAGAGGGACTTGGACGATGTAGGAGAATGACTGAGCTGCTCCTGCGACAGCTGTTGCTCTTGTGGGAGGGTGAAAGGAAGCACGCTGAGTGCTGAGAGGGGAGAAGCCCTGACTTGAATCCGGAAGAGGTGGGAACACACGTGACTGTAGTTCAAGACCAGGGTTCCTCTTTAGGGTGAAGAGTGATCTTTTCCTTAGAAACTAGAGACATGTTTGGGGGAAAAAAAAATCCTACTTCCCACACCCTTGCTGTGACCGAACACGTAGGACAGCCGTGCTGTCTGTGCCCTGCTGTTTCTGCTCCTGTGCCCTGTGAGTTCAGGCTTCATCTCTGCTTTAGAAGCAGCAAGTGTCTCCTCTCTCGGATGGCCCGTGGAGCCAGGTCCCGTGCAAAGCGAGAGCTGCACCTTGAGTTCAGAAGCCCGGGTGTCTCTGCGGCTGGAAGGGACTCTCATTTTGCCTATGAAGAAACTAAGGCTCAGTGAAGGAGAATGGCTACTTCCTTCTTTCCTCCAGTTGCTAACTTAATGTGGCAGATAGGGAGGCACCACACATGTATTGAAGGAAACAGCTAGTTCTGGCAGAGAGATGAGAATTCAATTTTTTTTTTGGTCACTGTCTTTTTCATGCCATCATCCAGGGTTCTACGTATTTTATACCAAAGTCCCTGGAAACTAGTTTCATTAGAGTGGTTTTCAGGAATCTGTTTATTAATAGCATCGATTCACTGAGTAGAATCAGATTCAACTCCCTTTGAGGGCTTCCCTTGTGTCATTCCTGAGCAGTGGCACTTTCTCATGCCCCCCACTACTTCCTCTACTTTCTGCCTTCTTATTGAAAATATAAGCTCCCAACCCCTTCCCTCACAATGCTATCAATTCCAATGAAAGAAGGCCTTGTGCTTAAATAATCACATGAAAAGAAAAAAATCCTAACCTCATATTAATGTGAAAGGCTACCAGTTTGGGGCAGCTTTCCGTCTATTTAAATTAGGGATTTCGTAGATGGTTGTTGTTTTGTTGTTTTTCTTGTGGGATGGTATCCAGTATTCCAATGTTCACCACTGCCTTGACTTCACTATCACTTCTCCTGGGATAATTATAGGTTGGCATAATGTACCTATTGTTCTAGTCCACAAAGAAGCACTGTCATAGAATGATGGGACGGGGCTGGTGGGGGTTTGCAGTGTGGATCCGGAAGGAGGATCTTTGTGTTTCTGGGAGTGTGGACAGCCATGCTGCATCTTGAATTATTTTTCTTACTCCATTCTTTGGGTCGCTACCCACCTGTGCCCTATTTCCCCCATTGTTTGTGTCTCATTTTCCTCACCAAGTTCCTGCTTTTGGCTTCTCTGCTCCCTTCCCTCCTGGGTTTATCACCAGGTGCTGGGCACAGTCTGAGGGCTTCCACCATACATGCTGAGCTAGGATGTTGAAGGAAGTATTTAAAATTCTCTGAATGAGGTTGTTTGCCCGAGTATGACAGGCTCAAGGGCTCATGGGATTGCAGATGACCTCAGAGGTCATCCAGGCCAATCTCTTTCATCAGACGTATTTGTGCATCTCATTTGTCTTGTTCAGAGCCCTCTTTGGCACAAAGCTCATGATACTTTCTGGGGCATATAGAATAATGTAGGCATTCATTCATTCATTCATCATAAGCTCACTGTTTGCCACGAGGCTGGCTCCTCGGCAAGGTGATGAGTATACAGTGATGAGAAAGAAGGGCGCCAGTCCTGCCCTTGTGGAGCCTCAGCTCCAGCTGCCCAGGTAGACAGGTAAAAGATCTGCAGGGGTTGTTAAACCCACGTGACCCTAGTGGAATCCAGGGCTGAGTGACATGCTGAGCTCGTCTATTGTAGCTAGAAATTAGAAGTAGATCTTCATGGCCCATGTGCCAGTCATTGCCCAGCAATACCTTTCTTTTCTCCTGTACTGAGCTCTCTTTGACTCCCTTTGAGATTTTTGTGGCAATGCCTGTTTCACATCTCTCCCTCTCTCCTCCTTCCCCATCTCACCAGATCCTTCTCGTTGGGGCTGGTAGAAGTGTTTCTGACTCCAGCCATAAGCAGTTTTTAAAAAATATATATTTTATTGATTATGCTATTACAGTTGTCCCATCCCCCCCACTCCCCTCAGCTCTTCACACCCCCTCCCACCCACATTCCCCCCTTTAGTTCATGTCCATGGGTTGTACATATAAGTTCTTTGGCTTCTACATTTCCCATACTATTCTTGCCCTCCCCCTGTCTATTTTCTACCTACCATCTATGCTACTTATTCTCCGTACCTTTTCCCCCTCTCTCCTCCTCCCACTCCCCTGTTGCTAACCCTCCATGTGGTCTCCATTTCTGTGGTTCTGTCCCTGTTCTAGTTGTTTGCTTTTGTTTTTGTTTTGGGTGTGGTTGTTAATGATTGTGAGTTTGCTATCATTTTACTGATCATATTTTTTTATCTTCTTTTTCTTAGATAAATCCCTATAACATTTCATATAATAAGGGCTTGGTGGTGATGAACTCCTTTAACTTGACCTTATCTGAGAAGCACTTTATCTGCCCTTCTATTCTCAATGAAAGCTTTGCTGGATAGAGCAATCTTAGATGTAGTTCCTTGCCTTTCATGACTTGGAATACTTCTTTCCAGCCCCTTCTTGCCTGCAAGGTCTCTTTTGAGAAATCAGCTGACAGTCTCATGGGAACTCCTTTGTAGTTGTCTCCTTTTCTCTTGCTGCTTCTAGGATTCTCTCCTTCATTTTAATTTTGGGTAGTGTAATAATGATGTGCCTTGGTGTGTTCCTCCTTGGGTTCCACTTCTTTGGGACTCTGAGCTTCCTGGACTTCCTGGAAGTCTATTTCCCTTGCCAGATTGGGGAAGTTCTCCTTTATTACTTTTTCAAATAACTTTTCCACTGGTTGTTCTTCCTCTTCCCCTTCTGGTACCCCTATAATTCGGATGTTGGAACATTTAAAGATGTCCTGGGGTTTCCTAGCCCTCTCCTCATTTTTTTGAATTCTTGTTTCTTCATTATTTTCTGGTTGGATGTTTCTTTCTTCCTTCTGGTCCGCACCATTGATTAGAATCCCAGTTTCCTTCCCATCACTATTGGTTCCCTGTACATTTTCCTTCATTTTACTTAGCATAGCCTTCATTTTTTCATCTAATTTGTGACCAAATTCAACCAATTCTGTGAGCATCCTGATTACCAGTGTTTTGAATTGTGCATCTGATAGGTTGGCTATCTCTTCATTGCTTTGTTGTACTTTTTCTGGAGATTTGATTTGTTCTTTCGTTTGGGCTATTTATTTATTTTTGTCTTGATGCACCTGTTACATAGTGAGCGGTGGAGCCTTAGGTGTTCACCAGGTGGGGCAGCCCATGTCACTGCATCGTGACTCTGTGTGTGGGGAAAGGGTCGGAGAGGGAACAATGGCGCTTACTCTGCTCTCTGCTGGATTTCAGTCACTTCCCCCACTTCCCACAAGCAAATTGGGCCTTTCTAGTGCTGATTCCCGTGTGGGTGGGTTTGTGTACATTCTAGGACCCTGTGGGTCTCTCTAATGAACTCTCTCCTATGAGGCTGGGAGTTTTTCCCGCTGCCTCAACTCCCACAGGTGTTTTCAATCAATGGTTTGAGGCTTTATTTCCTTGCACTGGGGCCCTGGGTTGTGCAGTCCCTTCCACTCCCCAGTTGTTCCTCTGGGTTTATCTGCGCATGAATGGGGGACCACCTGGCCGGCAAGCCACCACCTCTCTGGGCGTGGCAGCCGCTTCATTGCCCGCCCCAGTCCTCCAGCCACCACCTTGCTGCAAGTCCTCTCCTCCGGGCTGCCCTTCTCCGCCCCTCCTACGGGTCAGGATGAATGTTTCTTCTTTAACTCCTTGGTTGTCGGATTTCCTTACAGTTTGATTTTCTGTCAGATCTTATTTTTTATCTTTAAATTGTTGCCCTTCTCTTGGTTGTATGAGGAGACACAGTGTGTCTACCTATGCCTCCATCTTGGCTGGAAGTTCCATAAGTAGTTTTTGACCAGGTACTGCCAGCATCCGAATTGGGTGAAGATGACCTATGTTACCATGAGGCTTGGAGGCCATGTCCTTCAGACATCACCCTGAAAGGGGAAAAAGCAGGCTGCAGTGCAACCAGGGGATAGAAGGACTGCTGGGTTCTGTGGGCAGAAGCTTACAGGAGGGGAAGACTTTTCTTTTTTTTCCTTGTTTTTTTTTTAAAGGAGTTTATTGATCATATACAAAATAAAGAAAACCTCATATCAGAAACATAATAAATGTAGCAATAAATACCCAGCCCAGTGCCACTCCTCCTGGACAATAATTTACCAATAAATACTGCACAGAGCAGGATGGCTCCGGGGTCGGGGGGAATGGCTGGCTGCCCCCACGAGACCACCCTCTCAAATAATTCCCCACCACTGGGCAGACCCCAGGGTGCCTGGCTTCAGCCCTGGGTGGGAGAGGCAGGGTGTGGACGACTCTGCTGGGACCCACCCTCTCAGCGCCAGGAGAGCGGCAGAGCAGGACACACTGGGTAGCCCTTGCCCTGTTGCCCTAAGATTCTGGGAGAAGGCTTGCTGTACGCACTCCCATTTGGTTAAAGGCTTCTGGGACTAGCGGGTTGAGGGAAGGGGAAGAAGGAAGGGGCTGGGGCAGGAGGTTGCTGTCAGGCTCACTCCTCATAGTTCATTGGGACACCCACATGTCAAGGCTGCTGCTCCAGGCTGCAGTACAGCTGTGTGCCACTGGCCCAACTGGTATAGCACATGCCCAGGACACAGAGGCTGGAAGCAGAGCGGGCTGTCTGCCTCAAGGGCACACCCCTGCCTAGAAGGGGAGGTGCTTTTCGATCCTTGGAAAGAACCTGCCTCAGTTGTGCTGCCTGGGAAGGCAAATGTCATAAAATATTGTGTTTTTTTATCTCTGAAATTTCACGGGGACTCTTGTACTTTATTTGGTGACTTTACAGGGTAAGGTTGGGCACAGATAGAGACATGGGCAGTAGGCAGGGACCCTGCATCCTACGGGGGTGATGGTGGCAGGATGTAGTTGTTGGAGCGCTGTGGTCCTGAAGGATGATGTGACAGTTCCCCATGACCAGGGTATCAAACCGAGACAGGTTAGAAGGTGTGAGATCAAAGGTGTCCGCCATTCATGGTCTGTGGAGAGTTTCCGTGGAGGAGCAGCCCTCACGTGAGCCAAGAGAAGAGAATGGCTTCAATCTCACTCCTCACCCAGTTGTATCTGAAAGTACATTTTGTAAGATAAACAACTGCATTCCTTTTGTATATATTTAAAAAAGAGTCCAAATTCTTTCCTCCTAGTACATTAAAACAAACACCCAGGGCTGAAAAGCCATGTATTCAGGGATCATCCACAGTGTGTCCCAGGCCTGGGGCTGGCTGCTTGGGGACAAGAGGTTGGGGGCTCCACATCTTGGCCCCCATTCCCAGAAGCAAATTTTTTTTATATAAGATGATTTTAATGTTTTTTTAAAATTAATTATTTTTTTAAAGATTTTATTTATTTATTTTTAGAGAGGGAAGTGAGGGAGAGAGAGAGAGAGAGAAACATCAGTGTGCGGTTGCTGGGGGACATGGCCTGCAACCTAGGCATGTGCCCTGACTGGGAATCGAACCTGCGATGCCTGGTTCGCAGCCCACAGTCAATCCACTGAGCTACACCAGCCAGGGCCCCAGAAGTAAATTTTAAACAGTAATACCTACATAAGTCTCCAGAGCACAGCATGTGAACCCTGGGCAGGCCCTGGGAGGTGAGCTGATCTGAGAAAGAGGAACCCACAGAACTGGTGAGGTATGAGGGGCCTCACTTAACAGAGGGGGAACTGGCATCCAGAAAACTCAGCGGTGGACTTCAAGCCTGAATCCACAGAGTGGGACGTGAACTCAGGTCCCCTGACTCCCAGGTTGGGTTGTGGTTACTGTGACTCTCGGCTCACCAGTCTTGTTGCCTCTCTCAAATACAAGGATGTTGAAGGCAGAGACCATGTGTGCCATCTGTGTTGTAGTGTTCCAGGGGCTGGTGACAGTCCTGTACACCCAGCTGCTCCTGTTAGCAACAGGCAAGGGAGTGTTTGCTTGCTGGAACCCACAGGTGGTCCTTTGTTGGTGCCACTCTCTTTGCTCCTCAGCAGGAACAGATTTTCTGTGGCTCATCCCATGCTTGTGTTTTCTCGGCTGTGAGATCCAGTCACCCCAAAGGTGGATGCCTGGCAGGGATGGTATCCACCAAGAAGGATTATTCCTGGGGAAGCTAGTATTTCTTACCCCTCGGCAGCTACACTTCCTTTTCTTACGTCCTTGGAGTATGTATGTGCAATCCTGTTTCCTCCCCCTGTTCTATGCCTTCTTTCCCTGGTTGTAAAGAGAGGTGAAGTCCAGAGCCCTCACATGTGCTTTGTGCCTCACGTTCAGGGTGGTGTGCTTCGTACAAACCGGCCTTGTCCAGGTGTCTTCGGTCTGGGTGCTGCTTTTGTGCTCTGACCCCAGTGGGCACCTGCATCCTGCACAGAGACAACTGAACCCACCTGGTGACGGACTCTTTGCTTTGTGATCCTTGGAAGGGTTATTTTGCTCAGAGCTTTGTGAATCATCACAAAGACAGCAAAAGGGGAACTATGATTCACAGTGGAAGGGAACAGCACGGCACGTAGTTTCTTAAGCAGTTGCTTGCCCTATGAGCATGCGTAACCCCGAGGCACAGTTCACAGTGTGGTCTGGTGTGAATCACCATGACCTCAGGGTCTTGGTGATATTTTCAGTAAGGTGGCTGAAGGACAGACCTTATCTTGGCTCTGAGCTTGGTCTCGATTGCTGTCATTTTTCTGTTTTTTTTTTCCTCTCAGTTTTTTAAGCCTGTTCGTGTCACTTCACGGCTACCTTGGACTCCTCACGTCCTTGTTTCAAGGCTGGAGCCTCAAGGGTACATGTGTAGATGTTTGCCTGCAAATCACTACAAGCCCAGATGCCGAAACAGCACCTGCACCCTCTGCAGCCCCTTTTTGTTTCTTTTTCTGCTGCCTGGGTCCAAGTAGATGCTGAGGGCTGAGGAGAGGCTACTACCTAGGGCTGGTTTTTCATCTGAGGTAGCTGCCTGTGAATGCTAAGGAATGGCTGCTCCTTGCGCCACAGTGCTGGCGGGATTGAGTTAAACACTCTGGCTTGGGAGGAGGAGAACTGGGGGGACTGGTGAGTGCTACCCAGGGAGTCACCTCTCCGCATTCCAAGTGGAACTAAGTCTGTGGTTATTTCCTTTCCCATTTTATCAAATGGTCCCCTGACTGCACTGGTCTGAGGGTTTTATTAATCATTTGTGTCACGCCTATTTGCATGCAGGCTCAATTTGTAAATACTTAGCCACTTGCCTGTCTGCCAATCCATTAATTCATCCATTATCGATCCATTGGTTGACTGATCCATTGATTGATCGATCCATCCAATAAGGGATGGTAAACTTATGTACTTAAAGGGACCAGGCAGGCAAAGTAAGTGAGAACAACGGGCTTGGTAAAGACTGTAGGCCGTGGTGGGGACTGTGGTAAGCCGAACAGTGCAGTTCACTGTGCTGCCACGGGCAGTGTTCGCTGCCTTCCTGTCAGGTTTGACATGTGGCACCTCTGGCCACAGCGCGCCATCTTTACCTCAAGAGCGTTTGGGTTTGAGCAGCTACGCAGTGTTTGGGTGGGGCCCCTGGCCTCAGCCTGGTGGAGAGTCTGCTGTGCAGACTCTGGAATGTGCATCAGTCAGGGCTTTTTAAGGTTGCAAATGGCAAGAAACTCAACTCAAACTGACTAAGCACAAAGAGGAATGTACAGGCTCATGTTACTAAAAGATCAGGAGTGTGTCTGCCTCACTTGAGACTGGGTCTAGGGACTCAGCAAGGTCATTTGGGCTCCTTCCACCTCCCCTTCTCTCAATTCTGCTTTCCTTGGCCTTGGCCTGCTCCACGGGTGTCTCCCAGCAGGTTCAGGTACACAACTCTATTAACTTTTTCATACCTAGAGAAAGAAAGTACTTTTTCCCAACAGAAGTTCCAGGGTTGCCTTAGGCTCCACATTCACTGTTGAAGCAGTTACTAGGCCTGGGAAGGCCGATGTTCTCCCTGGCTGGGCTGGGCCCCAAGCCTGTCTCTGAAGCTGGGGGGTGGAGTGGGGTTGGTTTACTCAACTGATGGTGGGGGTGAGGTGGTTCCCTGGAGGAAACCAGAGGTGTTGTTACTGGAAGGAGGAGAAATACCAGCCAGCCAGGCAGACAGTCATGCCCACCACAGGGAGAATGGCTGGTGGAAGGCTGGGCTCTTACAACAGCGTTGTGAGGCAAGACTCCGGCCGCTACGCAGGACCAGAGCCTCCCCCTCTTTCAGCCCCATTCCCCAGCGTAAGTAGCAACCACCCCTGATTTCTGGCCAGCCCCATCATGCCCAGGAGGAGTAGGGCACAGTGCCTGGTGGGTGTAGACTATCTTGCACTACCTTCTGCGCACTTTCAAGACGCTTGGGTCTATGAACACCTGAGCTCACTCTAAACTGTGACTTTCAAGATTTGGGAATTTTAGGGGAGGGCTGTCACCCACATGGGTCCCGAAGTGCTCGGAGCCCTCTGAACTTCCAACCAGATTCTGCTGTTGTAGGGGGAGTTGCCAAGATGAAGGGTTTTCTTTCAGCAGTGCCAGGCTTGGTCTCGGCATGCCACTGCCCAGAGTCCCCAAGGCAGGGACTGAGGCCATTGAAGAGTCACACATGGAGTTTGGAGCCTCTCACTTTACACCCTGGACACAGGCTGCTGGAAGGGAAGAGGGACCAGGCTGTATCCTCAACAGCTGGCACCCCCTGGGGCGGCCTCATGGGGACCTAGAGTTCTCTGTTGCAACTTTGGTCCCAGAGGGTAAATCGGGGAGGTGTCAGGTCTGACCTTGGTCACAGGTCATCCTTGGTGCCAGAAATATCAGCTCTCCTCGGATTGAGCTACAGTTTTCTCCTCACCATCAAGGATAATTTTAACTTTTTCTTTGTTTGTTTTTGTTGTTGTTTTTGAAAATATGCCTACCAGAAAGCAGAATCCTAAAAGGAAGGTAGAAAAAGGGTGAAGGGGGTTCATAAAAGGATACATTTTATGAAACTGTCAATAAGAAAAACTCTGCTTCAGAAGAAGCAGAACTGTTGATGGTTAGAAAGCACCCGAGACCCTCCATACCCTATCCAATTTGCCACCACAGCCCAGCGAGGATGACGAGGAAGGGCCATTTTTTAAAATACCTATTTCACAGACGCAGAGACAACAATGAAGAGAATCAGCGGGGTCTTGCAGCTATGGGGAACGTATAATCTGGAACCCAGGTTTCTATACACCTAGTCTCTTTTTTAAATCACCTCACCCTAGCATTACATGTGACGTGCACCTTTTTTTTCCCCTTGACTAGACTTGGAGAAAAAAAATGTTGATTGAGAGAATAAACATAGGTCTTTTTATTAGGTATCTGTAATCCAAGCTGAAAATAGTCCTTAAACCAAGATATTGGGTTGGCCAAAATGTTCGTTTGTTTTTTCCTGTACTGTGGCTCAAGCAGTGCTTAGTTGTCTGGAACTTCATCTGAAGCAATTTTTTAGATCGTATTGTGGCAACTGTCATGTCAGCATGCATTTAAAAAAAAACTAATCAAAATTGGTGTATTTTTGTGCAGCCATTTTAATATTGAAGATTAAAGAAAATATGCAACATTTTGGGGGTATTATGCTTTGTTATTTCAAGGAAGATAAAAACACAACTGAAACACAAAAACATTTTTGTGCAGTGTGTGGAGAGGTGCTGTGACTGAGTGAACGTGTCAAAAGTGGTTTGCGAAGTCACCTGGTAGTAGACATTTTGGCTAAACAGTTCTTTGCTGTGGGGCTGTCTTATGCATTGAAAGATGTTTAGCAGCACCCTTGGCCTCTACCCACTAGAAGCCAATAGTAGGAGAGATCCGATATACTCAAACTACCCAAATCAATAGTTAATGGTGAAAATGGATAGTGTCTTTTATTTTACGGAAAAAAAACTAAACAGACTTTTTGGCAAACCCAATAACTCAATTGAGTTATGAGAGGCTGACATAATTTCAGTCTTCCAGCATGTCATTCATTAATTCACCGTTCTATTGATTCATTGGTTCCATCCTTTCTTCATGAAACAGTTAATGTGTCACTAATATATGTCAGGCCTTGTATTGGCTGCTATGGAGGGTCTAAAGGTGAAAGAAACACTGGTTTCTGTTAGTCTTGCTGCTTACTGAATCCCCCCACCCCCAACTAGAGGTTTCAAACAGCAGCTGTTTGCTTTGCTTCCTACCCTGTGGGTTAGTAATTTGATCTGGGTTCACCTGGGTGGTTCTTCTGATCTTGGCTGGCTCACTTATGCACCTGTGGTCATTTGCTGCCTAGGTTGTGGGCTGGCTGGTCTAAAATGCCTCAGCCAGGATAGCTTATCTCTGCTTCCTGCCTCTGCTCATCTTCCAGCAGTCCGGCCCAAGTTTGTTCACGTGCCAGGCAGCGGGATTCCAGTAGAGCACCGGAGAAGCTTGCAAGGTCTCCTGAGGTCTGGACTTGGAACTGGAACAACCTAACTTCTATTGTTTGCGCTGCACCAAAGCTAGTCAATGAGTGTACCCTCACATACTGTTCAGCTTCACGGAGGCAGTTTGACGTGGTCTCCTGTCCGTGTGATCTGCTTCGCCCCATCTCCTGCACGCCTTCCCTTGTCACTTCTGCACACTGGGAAGACCTGCCCTCTTTCCGTTTTCCTTTTCTCTAATTCTGTCTACCTTTCAGATTCCACCTTCATAAAACCTTCTGCAGTGATTCCACACTCAGCTGACCTCTCGATTCTTCTTATCAGCAACAACACTTGTAGACAGCATTTACTACTCGCAGGAAATTTCAGTTAGACACTGAAGATGGAAAAACAAAAATCCCTGCCTCGAAGAGGCCTACTTTCTAGGAAAGTGGAAATAATAAACAAAGGCTACCTCATAGAGTTGTGATGATTAAATGACTTATTAGGCATACAGTGCTTAGCATAGTGTCTGAGACATAGTAAGTGCTCCATAAACCTGACGTGCCAAGGATTGGATGTGATATTTGACCCATGCAACAGTTACAAGAGGCAGATTTTCCATTGGCCTAAAGTCACACAGCTAATTAGCAGAAGATCTGAGGTTCAAATGCTAAAACTTTTCTTTTCAACCTCACCTGAGATGAGGATGGGGTCAAATGTGATGGAATCGAATGACTCATGAAGTTGTCACAGTAAGATAAAATCCCCGTACCTCCGGTATCTGCCTTAGTTTGCCCATCTACAAAATGGGAAGGCAGAGTCACGATGGGAACTGTTACTTGTAATCTATAGTCCAAATTGATCAAGATGCAATTTAAAATAACACACAAATGTTTATAAGAGAAAGACATTGTAGGGGAATGGAGCATGCGTTTGTGATAGTTTTAGGGTCTCACACTTGTCTTCTTTCTGCAGAAAAGAAACTGAGATCTCTGTTTCTGGACCATGTCCAGACTAGGAACTTCTTCTGATCATAAATCTACACCTTTGAGTGTTTCTTCTGAGGTCTGTCAGGCCTCAGCATGAAACATTTGGTCTGCTTTGGACCGAGTGGACCAGATGCTCTGAATCCTGGGGCCTGTCAGGGTCTGCTGGTGTCTGCTCTCAGTCAGGTAGTTCATGGCAGACGGGTTTACTTAGTGACTTCCCTGGATAGAAGCAAAACAACAGCCTAACAACAGCCTCATAGTACTAGTGGGCAGTTCGTCAGTTGTCATTTGACAGATCTCGGTGCACTCTGCAGCAGAACCAACCTCTGGGTTCTTCTTTCAAAGATGTTCACCTCCTAATTCCTGGCACCTGTGAATATGTGTTACCTTATATGGGAAAAGGGACTTTGCATGTGTGATTAAATCAAGGACATTGAGATGGGGAGATTTTCCCGGAGCATGTGGGTGGGCCGGATGTAAACACGGGTTCGTACAGGAGGGAGGCAGAAGGGTCTGAATCCGAGATGGCCATGTGGCAATGGGGACAGAAGAGGAGTTGCAGCGATACAACGGGGGAAGGAGCCACAGACCTAGGAACACAGGCAGTTTCGAGAAGCTGGAAAAGGCATGGAAACAGATTCTCCTCTGGAGCTTCCGGAAGGAACGCAGCCCTGCTGAAACCAACTGTAAATTAATAAATTTGTGTTGTTTTAAGCCACTAAGTTTGTGGCAATTTGGTATAGCAGCAATAGGAAACCAATACACCATCTTTCCATACGTCCTGTTGAATCTACCAAAGTTCCAGCCTGTCAAGGCTCCTCCTCTGCATCCCAATGCCCTTTAAACAAAGGTGATGGCTGGCAGGCTGCCCTTGACCCCCAGCTGGGAAGATCTGTGCTTGGAGTTAGGCTCCTCCTGGTGGGGATGGCTTTGCCCTGAACCATCCACACGGTCAATGGTTGTGCTTTTGACCACTGACACTAGTGGCTAGATAGCTGCCTGGTGGTGGGGGAGGGGTAATCTGAAACCAACGATGTTGAGCCCTTTTTTTTTTTTTTTAAATACATTCTGCTGCTACTTATGTGTATGGACAGAGAGTCCAGGAGGACAGACAATACTCTCTGGGAGCTAACTTTGGAGTTGTCTTTTCCTGCTGCTGGTCATAGCAGCAAGTGGGAAATGAGACCCCACATTATAGTAACAACTGCTAGTATTTACTGATCGTGCATAGTGAGGTTATTTCACCTGTTCTCAGTGATCCTATAAGGAGGGGCCCATCATTCCCATTTTATAGGTGAGGAAAGTGAAGCTCAGAGATGTCTACAAGTCCATCTGGCAGCAAGCAAATGAGGAGCCGGCTCTCAAACCTGGCATCCTCATGCCAGTGCCCCTGCCTTTCAAAATGCTTAGTTGCCTCCCCCTAGGGTGTCGCATGCACAGAGTAGGCATTCCTTACACAATTACTGGCTAAATGCATGAACGACTGCCGCTCAGATAAGCCACAAGCAGCATTATGAAACCCCATCCAGAGGTGGCAGGGCAGACTGAGGGGCCGCCAGGAAAGCCAGCTGGACAACAAGAAATGTACTCCTGCAGATGCAGAGATAACACAGAGCTGGCTATCTCACTTAGGGTCTCGCAGCTGGACTCCTGGGCAGGCCCAAATAATTCTTATTGAATTTACTGGTGTCTTCTAGGCAGCAGAGCTCCAGGTTCCCAGCAGGAAGTGGGATGATGATCTCTCAGGTCCCCCTTTCCCTGGGGCTTCCCTTACCCCATCTTTGAATGCTTCCAGGGGCCCAGCTGGTGATCCGAGGTGGGAGTTGGGTGTGCGCTTGTTAATTTCCCTCAGTCCTCTCTGAAAACTGGAGAGAAGCGGGGAGAGCGTGCCGATGGAGATAAACGTAGTGGGGGGCAGCAGGGGCTCTGCCCCCCTAGATATTACCGGTGTCCCTAATAGATTGGCAGCTTGCGCGGATGTTTCCTTCCTTTTGCTTTCTTTCACGTCTTGCTTTTGTGAGAAGGAAGAGGATTTACCACTGATGAGCCTCATGCCAGATAATGAATAGAAGGCAAGTGACCCCAGCTGTCTCTCTGCCTCCCGCCATCCCCAGGAATTTCTGTCAGCCTTAGTGGTGGTCTTTGCCCAGCCAGTCCCTGTGGGACGAGGCTGCTTTGTTAAATTGCCTCATGGCTGCTGTCTGTGGTTTTACTTGGTTTTCTTTCTCTCCAAATCTCCCTCAAGTTATTACTTCATTTGCAGTGCTGGTCAGAGCAAGGCAATTCTATTGATTTTCCTTCTTTTGTTCTCAGTTTCTCCATAAATTAATTGGGTCTAATCATGTTTGCCATTCTCCTCTCTTTAGGGGAGATTAAATATTTGGTGTTTAAAATGAGGGACAAGAGGGTGTTTTTGATAGGCGTGATGACAGTATTCAAATTCTAGTAGTGCGCAGATTTTAAGATAAAGCCCAGTTTTTTGTTCCAGCGGTTATTTATTTATTTTTTAAAGAACATTCTTTGTCTTGGATGTTTTCTAAACAATCTGTAAAGTGCTGTGGGAGCCATTCACCTAGAGATGTCACATCGATGATTTAAGATTTGGAGGGACTGAGGGACAGGAGATTCAGGACACCTCTGGAGATTGGGGCCCCATCTCCTGCTGGGTCACTGGAAATGGCCTCTGCTAATTGGACCTTGTCCTGTCAGGACACATCAGACAGGGCCACTGTGATACCCAAGCTCGGCGGGGATGCAAAGGTCCGAAGGAGCAGGTGCCTCTGCTGCTGGGTCCTAGGAGCGCTTTGTTACTCTGGGGAGGGAGGGCCAGCCAGCAGTCATGTGGCCTGCGATCAGGAGGCTGTGCTGAGCTGGTCTCTCCCCAAGCCCAGGAGAGCCAGGCCCCGAGTGTGAGCTATTCTGGGCTGTGTGGGGGCAGAGCTGGGGTGTGCGTGCGTGCATGCCCATGTGTGTGTATATGTGTATGTCCTCAGCGTGAGGCTGTTTGCTCCAAGAGTCACTTCCAGCACTGGCAATATGCTGAGGTTTCTTCTTCTTCTTCTTTTTTTTTGCCTTTCAGAAAAGAAAAAAGCCTTTCATCTTTGAACCATGTTAATGGGGGATATAAATTTTGGCTTGGGGAGGAGGTGAGGAGGAGCAGAGTGCCCTCCAGGTCCTGCAGCAGGAAGCCTTCCTCCCCTTTGTGGTCCCTCGGCCCTTTCCCTCAGAGTTTCCTTGTGGAGGTGGAGTGTCTGTGCCTGCGGCCTGTTTAGTCGAAGTGCTGCTACGGGTCAAGGACAAGCGCATGGCTGGCTCCTCAGGTAGGAGCAGTAGGTACGTGTTCCAGTCCCCTGACTGGTCAGTGCTCACTGGGGCCAAGCAATGCCGTGCCTGTCGGACAAAGTGACTCTAGGCAGCATGAAACCGTCTATGCTCCTTCCCCTGACCCACTTCCCACTGCACCTGGCCCTCTCCAGGTCACTGGTGGCGTGCGTATCTCTGAGCTGCCGGCCTGACCCATGTTCGAGTCGGCCCTCCTGCAGAATGCAGGGACCGGCCAGGAGGCGGCACAGCCAGGAGGAGGTTAACACCTGCAGACTGGGCGTGACCCGTTATCTGATCCCAGCTCTATCGCTGTGGCTTTGGTTAAATTCCTTGTCCTCATTGAGCTTTGGTGTCTTTGTCTGTTAATGTTAAAGTGAATGTAGGCGAATGGGAGTCAAGTATACACCCGCCCGACAGCAGTTGCTGCACACATGGTACTGGGATTACCGAAGCTGTGATGCTGGCTTCGTTTGGGCTTCCAGTGCACTATCTGAAGGGTCCCTCCAACAGCCAGCGCAGGACCGACCTGACCTCGGTAAAGGGGACCCCTGGTTGGACCTCATAACCTCTGGTTTTATTCCACTCAGGGGCAGACAGCTTGTTGGGCCCTTGCAGCACTACCCTGAAGGGCCCCTGTCCCCTCAGCGTTGCCTCAGAGGTTAATGAAGGCGCCGGTGGGGCCTGGGTGAAGAGCAGAGGCTGCCAGACCAAACCTTCAAGCCAGCAGGTCACACTTATTTATAGGTCTTGGAGGGAGGCAGCACCCCAGGCCTGGAAGAGGCAGCTGCAGGAGACGGAGGCCAGGGGCCAGGGGAAGGTGTATTGACAGTGGAGGGGGCGGGGACTGTAGAGGTGAAGAGGCCAGGGGGCCTTTGTGTGCTGGAGAGTCAGGGTTCCGACAGAAAGCAGTAGAGTCGGAGTAGACTGGGGAATGTTGAATAAGATGGCTGCTTATAAAAGAGTGAGCAGGGAAACATTTAAGAGGATAGTCCATGCCCTGGTGGTTAGGTCAAGGACAGAGGGCAAGGACACAGGGACTGAAGAGGATAGCCCTATGGAGAGGGCTGTCAGATAGGAGCCATGACCTTCAGTGGAAGGATGCAGCTGCCCACCAAGTAACCTAGCAAAGAGGCAGCTAGGAAAATAAATACTGCATCTCACTCTTCCTTCTCTCTGGTTTGCCACTGGCACCCGCCATTGGCCCAGGCCACCAGAAGCAGAGGGAAGAGGGCAATGGTTCACCTTATAGGACAGACTCTTGGAGGGACCAAGAAGGGAGAAAAACGGTAGAGACAGAACCTGGAAGGGTCAGTGGAAGAGAGTCGGCACAGAGAAGCAAGGGGCAGGGGAGAAGGCTGGGGACCCTTGTGGGTAAATGGGTTGGGTGAAGACAAAAGAGTTATCGAGGGAACCAGCTAGAGGCTCTGGCAGAGTGATTAATATTGTAAACTCAGGGAGGCAGGCAGATGTGGACTGAATCTTACCCTACTTTGGCGTGGTCTTGTGTAAGCTGTGTAACCTCTCTAAGCCTCGGTTTCATCATCTGTAAAATGGGAACGTTAAAGATAATATTTTCTACCTAGTAGTGGGGCACAATGCAATACTGAAGTACTCAGCAAGGTGCCTGGTAAATGGTAAAGGCTTTCTCAGTGAAGATAGAACAGATAGTGGTATAGTGACTCAACTATATGAAAGATAGTGCCCAACTGAGAAGCCAGTGTACATCGTGTAAGGCCCAGGTGGGATAGCATTTATCTAGCTAAAATTTATTGAATACCTATTCTATGCCAGGTATGCAGCTGGAGGCACTGGGAACATAGGGGTGAGCAAACTAGACCGGTCTTTCTTCCAGGGACCTTATGTATCTAGCAGGGAAAGACAGGTGGAAAGTAGATAAAGATAAAATAATTTTTAATGGTTGGAAAAGTTCTAAAAAGACTGTAAACCAGCATGATACGTACAGAGTGAATGCCGTAGCCCTGGCCAGTGTGGCTCAGTTGGTTGGAGCATAGTCCATACCCTGAAAGGTTGAGGGTTCGATTCCCAGTCAGGGCACATTGCCTAGGTCGCAGGTTTGAGCCCGCAAGTTTTGGGAAGACCTCAAGCTTGAGTGGGTAAGAGGGAGCAGAGCCCTGAGGTGCAGAAGCAGCCAACTCGCAAAGAGAAAGAGAGGGTGCTTGGTGAGCGACCTGTAGGCACAAAGGCCCTGAGGAGGAGGTTGATGTTTCTGGGGCACAGAGGTGGCTTGGGAAGCAGAGCATCAAGCTTCTACTAGCATCACCCTCTTGGGTGAATGTGAGGACTAAACAGAAAGCTGTTAGCCCCATGCCTGGCACCTGTACATGCTCCATGACCCTTAGCTGTTGGCTGTTATTATTACTTCAATAAAAATGAAAAAGGTCAGTAGAAAAAAGTGGCATAAATAAGTGGGTAGATCTGATATAAAGTGGTCCAGTGGCTCAGCCTACATTTACTGTTGGGGCGGTGCAGAGTGGAGGGCAAAGGGTGCAGACTTGGGGATGAGGTGGCCTGTTCAAATACTGACTCAGTTGCTCCTCAGGGGACATACATGCAGCTTATGACTTCAGCTGAACTCCAGGGTCCTCCCTTGCATAATGGGGGATAGTAATAGCTTCTCTCTCCTGGGGTTGCTGTGAGATGAAATGCATTACTGTTTCTTAAGCACTTAGAACTGGGCCAGTCCCAGTAAGGCCTACCTGGTGGTATAGTTATTGCTAAGAATGACAGGAGTGCAGTTTCCGCACAAGAAGTGAACCGAGGACTCTCCTTCCCAAGAGCTTACTCACCATTGGATCTGGGATGGGTGCTCAAAGAGATCCCAGCACCCAAAGCAGCATGTGATGGTCCTTAGTGGGGGGAGACATCACTGGAGGACCAGAGGAGGGATGTGAAGACAAGAAAATAAAATTAATGCTAACCAGGTCTGATGTCGTCAGTCAGGAGAAGACAGGAGCAGTCCTGTCCGTCTGCGCCCAAGCATTGCTTCTGCCTTTCCCATGCAGCCTTTCTCAGCAGCCTGCACCGCCCCAGGACCAGCCTCAGCTGAACGCTCATGCCCATCAATAAGGAACAGCCTCCTAACCCCTCTGTCAGCTCCTACTGAGGCCTTAAATCTGCTGGTATTTGTTGAGAATCTTCTACCTTCAACTCCTCCCATGCTAGAGAGGCAAGGAAAGGTTAGAGGTCAGAGGACAGGAGCTGGGAGGATGGAGGTGAAAGTGGACAGCGCTATTTATGGAATTAACCAGAACCCTGTGTGCCTCACAACTGGGAGATTCTTCTGGTAAGATAAGTGGAACCCTCTGCAAGGTAATTATGAGAGAGCATAAATTCCCCAGATAACCTGTCCTGGGAGGAGATATTGATGGCTGTGGGGCACGTGCTGGAGGTTGCTCTTGCTCCACAGGTATTGGCTGCTGTCACCCAGCTTCCTCCTTCCCCCTCCCCTTCCTTCTTTGTTGCCTTTCATCTAATTAGCTGCCCTGCCCAGCTGTCCTCCCCCACAGACCTCAGCTTCCCGCTCAGGTCGGCTCTTCTGGACCTTTCTCTTTTGGTTTGCCGCTGGGCTCTCTTAATGATGAAGGTTCCGGAATGCAGCATGGCCGCGTGCATTCCTGTGGTCCAACGGGACTGGTGGAAAAGCTGCAGCCCCCATGGGGAAAAGTTTCTAAGAACAGAGGGAGGCCCTGAGCTTTGCTCAGGTCCAGGTCCCCTGAATGAGCACTAACTGAGTGCTGGCGGGTCAGCTTCAGGCTCTGTGAAGGCCCGGGGCTCTACCCGGGCCGGGGATGGACACAATGTAGATCGGGCGCTTAGCTGGGCAGCTGGCTCATTCCTGAATCTGGCTCTGCACATATCCCATCAGTTAGAATATGTGAGATGAATTCTCTCCATGTGGCAGATGAGAACCGGGTGTCCAGAGGGGTTGAGGGACTTGTCAAAGCTCTACAATGACTAAGTTCCAACTTCGACCTGGAACGGAGGTCCAGGCTTGGTTGCCCTATTCGCACCCACCCCCACCCCATTCTGTGAGGTGATAGCACGTCCTCACCAGAACAGCCGAGGGCTGGGATGCTTCCGTGAGCCTTGTGCTGGCCCTGATCCCTTTCTGGAGAGGAGAGACGGATGAGCCAGGCAGCCAGGCGCTGCTGGCGGAAGAAGTCTGGGTGAGAGGGAGCCTCTGCTGTGCCTGGTTCTCCTGATTCATTTGGACTGAGGGGGACAAGGGGGGCCTGAGCACCATCCTGTCTGATGGAGAACGCCCTGGGGAGTGGGCCATGGTCTCTGTGCCCCCACTGCCTCAGCAATAGCCTTCTTCACCCACTAGGAGGAAACGAGGCCTGTGCAACCATAAGAAGCATCGCTCCATCCACTGATGAAAGCATTTCCCAAATGAAAAAGGGCTTTCGGGGAAGCTAGAAGAAATTAATTTTCAGTGTTGAGTTTTGCTTTCTGTAGTTAACAATCATGAATAAATAGGTAGGGTGAGCTGGTGCTTGTTTTCCTTATTATTAAGTGTATTTATGGGTTTTTATTAAGTTGTACCAAGCTGGGATAATTGTAAAACTATTTGCTTGAGCTGTGTGACTCTGCGGCCTCCCATTCTGCTCTCTTTCGTTCCAAGGGTGGAGTCTGTTCATTATTTAAGACTTATGCTATAAACTAAGAGTGGGCAGACGTTTTCTGTAACGGTCCAGGTGGTAAATATTTTAGGCTTTGCAGGCCATGTGATCTGTTGGAGCTACTCAGCTCTCACTGGAGAGTGAAGGCGGCCACAGACAATGCGCAAACGAGTGAGCGTGGCTGTCTTCCTGCGGACCTTTGTTATAGACATTCGCGGCGGGCCACATCCGGCCAGGGGATGTCGTTTGCAGACCCCTGCTGTGAACAGTGGAGAAATCCCTGAACTAGGAACCTGGGCCCTGAGAGTCTAATGTCAGCACTGCTCCTGTGTGACTGAAGGAAATTACTTCACCTCTCTGGTCATTGATTTTCCTTGTAATACAATAGAAGCACAGCCTGTACAATCTCGAACCCACTGGGTTTCTCAAATCTGGCTCTTTCTGGGAATCGGGCATCTCTCTTTTCCTCCTGCCAGGCAGGGTCACAGGGCCTCTCACAGTCCATCATTTCTTACTCACCTGTGGTGTCCAAACTGCATAATAACATTTTGTGTTTCTCTAATGGTATCTTTTCAGGCAGCTTCCTTACCAACCCACTTCCTGAGTTCCTGAGAGGCAACCCTATAGAGGGGAAGTTTACTTTTGGACATTTGGCAGTTTGGGTAAAAAGAGTGAAATAGTTAAGATGACTCAGCAAATCAGTGCTGCTCATAGAGAAACCTGATGCCTCCAGAACCAGAAGTGGTTTTCAAGGTACTCTGGTCCTGGAGGTACAACCCATGGTGAAGGGCAACGGTGCCCCTGGGAGACTGATAGGATAGTGGCCAAGAGCAAGGTTATGGACTGAACTTACCTGGGCTTATAGCTTCACAAAGCTTAACACCCTCTGTGCCTCACTTCTCTTATCTGTAAAATAGGGGGAAGCATCGGATAAAATGAGATAAAACCTGTAAAGTGCTGAGAAATGTGCCTGGCACACTTAGTAAGTGCTCAGTAAATGATAGCCAGGCACTATTATTATTCCCATCATCTCATCATCCTTCTATAACTATGTTTAGGGTGACTCTTCTTCATCTTTATAGTGGTACTAGGCTAATCTTTAACTTTTTTTTTTTTAAGATTTTATTTATTTTTAGAGAGAGGAGAAGGGCGGGAGAAAGAGAGGGAGAGATATTGATGTGCAAGAGATAAGGACCGGCCTCTCACGTGCCCCCAAATGGGGACCTGGCCCACAAACCCAGGCATGTGCCCTGACTGGGAATTGAACCAGCGACCTTTTGGTTTTCAGGCTGGCACTCAATTTACTGAGCCACACCAGCTGGGGCTCATCTTTAACTTTTGGATTGGAGCTGTGGGCTGAGTGCTTTTCTTCTAACCTGTATTCTTGCTGAGGAGGAAAGATTGGGGGAAGAAGACTGTGGAGAGGAAAGGCATATTAGGAAGGAAGGAAGGAAGGAAGGAAGGAAGGAAGGAAGGAAGGAAGGAAGGAAGGAAGGAAGGAAGGAAGGAAGGAAGGAAGGGGACTTGGGTTCCTGAGGAGAGGAGGATCAGATTCTAGGTTGAGTCATGTCCCTTCATAGTTGTTGGGTGGGAAGAATAGGTCTCCCTTAACCAGGGTGGAGGTTTGGTGTCCTTTGTCATTATCTTGGATGTAGAGGTTATGAGGGCAGATTTAGGTATTTCTAGGGTGGACTCACCTTTTGTTTTTTGGTTTTGGTTCCCTTAGTTTCTCAGGATATTTTTACCACTTCAACCAGAGAACTTAAATCGGGGGACGTGACCAGCCTCTTGGTCAGCCGGGCTTTGTTCTGCCCTTATGGACAGGTTTATGAGGGAATGCCTCAAATACCAGCAGGCCGAGACAGTTTGCACAGGAGGTGGCCAAGAGAAGTTGGGGTGACTCTGAACCTTGCGGCAGGTTAAATGAGACTCAGTGCTTCTTTGTTTGGCTTGACGTCCCTTCGGAGGAGGTCACTTGGTCTGCAGGGCGTTTGCTTCCGCAGGCTGATTTTAACCAACTCTGACAGGAGGGCAGAGGCCCCTAAGCAAGGTCAGGACAACAAATCCTATCCCAGCAGGTGCATGATGGGGAGACAGCGCCCTCCGGATGACCTTCAAGTTCCCATTGATTTCCCGTCAAGCGGTTCTTCCCTACCCCCATCCTGCTACTGTCCCTGCCACTACCCGTAGGCTTGGGGCTCTGGAAGAGGATATGGATCAGCTCTCCGAAAAAGAACATATAGAAGAGGTTTATTCAGAGAGACTCCTTTAAGGAAAGTGGAGTGGGTACCTTGGAGACCGTCTTCTGGTCCTACTAGTTTACAGTGCCAATGTCAGGCCTGGAATGTCCTTTGGGGGCATAGAAAGGAGTGGCTGATGTCCAAATGGCATCATTTTATCCACTTGGCCCCACTTCTCTCCAGGTTTTGGGGTGTGTAGGTGGCACTGTGGGGTCATGAGCAAGATTTGACTGTGGAATGGGTCCCCAGTCCATTATCATGGGTGTGTTGGGCAGGATCAGAAGGAAGAGGGTGGCAGTGTGAATCTCATTTGCTGTGGTCGGGGCCTCTCCCGGCACTGACCTTCTTGCCCTCTGGAAGGCCAGGCTTCCACACCATCCAAACCGGCTGTTGCGGGTAGGCCTGGATTTCCTGTGTGCCAAATCCTGTGTTAGTCAGGGGATCCAGTCATAGACAAGAGAAAGAAAGACTCTGGTCTCATGGATCTCACAGTTTTGTTAGGTGAAGATGGTCAGTAGGCAAAGAGAAAAAAGGAGGAAAAATTTTGAAAGTGTTAAGTATTACGAAGAAAAAAATAGAATATGAGATAGCAAGGGTTAAAGCAGGAGGTGCCGTAGGAGGAAGACAAGCCAACTGCAAGAAGATCTGAGACAAATGTATACCAGGAAGCGGGGCTAATATATGCAAAGGTCCTGGGGCAAAGCGACCTTCGTATATTGGCGGGACAGAAAGAGGTGCAGTGAGGATGGAGTCCAGTAGGATAGGGGGACAGGAGACAAGGTGGAGTGGGAGAGTTGGGCATGGCCAGTCAGGCTGGGGGTCTGCAGCAATGGGAAGGAGTTAAGATTTTATTCTGAGCGCAAGGAAAAGTCACCGGGGAAGGATTTAAGGCGGAAAATGCCATGACCTGATTTCCATTTAAAAAGATCATTTGGTTGGCTGTGTTGAGAATTGACTACAGAAGTCTGTGTTTTCTGTGGTTGTGTTTTAAAGGCCGGACTAATATTCCCTTTACTGGAGAGGCAACATTGAGGCTCTTAGATTCCAGCAGCAAAGATGGGGTCTGAGGATGTGTTTGTTCAAGAACTGTCTCTGGTCAATGCTTTGCTTCTACTGGCAGTCACACCCAGGGGACAGTGTACTGATGCCCAGCTTGTAGTTGGGGTTTCAGAAAGAACTCCGTCTATAAGCCAGGGAAAGTAAAAATATTTTTCAATCAATGAAGTTTCTGTGATGGGCGTGATTTTTTTTTTCTAGGCATGCTCCACCCTAGATAAAACAGATTTTTTTTTTTTTAACTTTTGGAAGTTGGTTACATTCTACAGATTTTTTAGTCTCTGGAGGAGAGATTTATTTTGTCACGTCTGGATGCCATTTGGAAGGCAAACCTTGGACACAAGAAAAGCTGCAGTCTTCTTCCTCCCCAGAGCATCCCCTTGCCTGACCCTC
Organism: Tonatia bakeri; assembly: GCA_004024845.1. Classification (NCBI taxonomy): domain Eukaryota; kingdom Metazoa; phylum Chordata; class Mammalia; order Chiroptera; family Phyllostomidae; genus Tonatia; species Tonatia bakeri. Next base: position 91,058 of record PVIA01006145.1, read on the forward strand.
CATGCCCCTATTATTTACTGGAAGGAATCACACTGCTTTCCTGCTGCCTGCCTCCAGTCTCTGGTCCTTGGCAGCCCCTTGTCTTCAACCCTCAGTTTCATATGTCATCAGAACACCCATTTGGCAGCTCAGAAATCATGGCCAGGTTCAATATAAATTCCGTCTTGCTTAGGTAGCTTTGCATAATAAGTCCCTGAAAAGTCTTCCCCAGGGTAGATGCTGCAAAGGGATTTATTGGGTCTAAAGGTTAAACGTCAGACTGATGGCATTTAAGTCATGATGGGAATTTCAGGGTTCAAATTCTTCATCTGACTTGGCTTTTGCAAGGCAATGCCTTTGTCCCCAGTGTGCCTTTCCTGTGATGTTAGAAAGGTCAGATCACTGCCAGAGTGACCACTCTTAAGGATGCTTTGACCAAGCAGACCTCTTAGATGTTTTGTTAGGGATGAGGACTTCAGTGGGACTAGTCTGCTACAGGTTAGTGCCTCCAGGTTAATCCTCATCATCGGCCTGAAAAAATTCCCCACAGGTACAGAACCAGTCCAGTTCAAGTCAGTTAACTGAGCTTTCCAGCTCTGCCATTACAACATGACCTGAGAGCTTCTCAAAGCCCCCTTGCTCATGCCCACGCTTTGGAGGTTGGGGAGCTATCCTTAGATAATCGAGCTTCATATTTCTCAAAACCAGTGGGCCAGCTGTCAAAAACACAGCTGTCTGGATCCCATCTCAAGCCTCCAGAATCGAAATTCACAGCCCCCTCCTCACCCCCAGGGAGTCTGACACAAAGCAAACTGCATTCCAGTGCCTAGGCCGTTCCTTCTTCCGGAGGGTGGAATGATGGCATTCTTGATAGGCACAGCTGGGTCTGAGGACGGAGGGCAGTATTCAGTGACCTTCTTGTGAAGTTCAGAGAGGGAGAATATTCTGTGTCTTGTAGAGTGGTGTGAATATTATAGATGGAGAAATGAGAACAACTCAAGAGCTGATGTGAACTTTCTGGGGACAATTCAGTAGGATTTGAACTTGTAGGATATTTGTTTCCAGATGTTTAATCCTGTGCTCTGGAGAAGCCAGATAACTTAGGCTCACCTCATTTTCTTTCTTTTGTTTTTGTTAAAAGCTTTTGTTTGTTTATTTTCAGAGAGAGGGGAAGGGAGGGAGAAAGAGAGGGAAACATTGATGTTTAAAGAGAAACATTGATTGTTTGCCTCTCACAAGGGGAATCTGGCTCAAAAACCAAGCATGTGGTCTGAGTGGGAATCGAACTGGCAACCTTTTGGTTTGCAGGCCCAACATATTGAGCCACACTGGCCAGGACTCACCTTATTTTCATATGGAGAAAGTTAAAGTGTCCAAACTCCCATTAGTTTGCTAAGGATGGCATGACATTTCAATCAAGTAATCCACACCTACCACGTGCCCCTGACTTCCCTGCACTATGCTTGGTTGAATAGCACAGAATAGCACAGAATAACTCTTAGGCCCTGTCTTCAAGATGCTTATACTCTAGTTGGGTGGGGAGAGATGAGGAGGGCAGTTCAGACTGGCCAAACATAAGTGAAACACTTGGGGAGCTCAGAGAAGGTATAGATCAAGTGTGATTGGCAGAGATAACTGGGAGGCTTTCTAGAACAGACAGGACTTAGCACTTGAATAGGGCAAACTCAGCCAGACCAAGGGCAGGAGGCCAGAATTCTAGGTGGGAGGAAGTATTCTGTCAGGGTCCAGGGGTAAGGCTGTCTGCTTCATATATGCGGAAAGATTAGATGAGGATTCATTCATTCGTTCTTCATTCAATCCAACGTGGCAAGCTCTGTGCTGGGCTTGGGGACAGAGTGACATACAAGCCAGATGAGGTCTGTGCATTTGGGACAGGCTTCGGACTTCTGGTGCCATCCCGCAACAACTCCTGTGTTTTCCTGGATGCCCGAGGTTCCACCTCAGCCGCCCTGCTGCCTCCTGTCTAAGAACAGGTTTGGGTGACCACCTAACAGCCTTAAAGACAATCAGGGATGAGTGTGGTGTGTCACATGAGGACTCTGACCTGCTCAGGCCTCTGTGTGAGCAGTCATTCACAAAGCAGGGGGGAGGAGAAAGGAGCTACCACTGATCATAGGCATTTCTCTTTGTGTGTCAGAGGCTCTGCTCATTTGATTGTCTCACAGGCCTGAAGTAGGCATTATGTTATCCACATCGTGAGAAGTAGAGTTTAGACTTAGGGATGGGAAGTAACTTGCCTCAGGGCTGTGCAGCCAGTAAGGGGTGGAGCTGGATTCAGGTCTGTCTCTCTCCTTTTCCTTCTAACCCCTCCACCCCCCACCCCCATCTCTACCCCCGATACCTCTCCAAAGCCATGACAGCTTGGGAGAGGCATTTGGGCAATACGGGGAGTCGTTTTGGCTACTGTACTGAGAAGTGAAGGACTACCAGCTGGGTTTTAGGGAGGTTCCTTTCTGTCAGGATGGGTAGGAACAATGCTAGAGTGATTGAGGCCAGGAGATGGCTGCGATAACCCAGAAGCTAAACTATGGGAATGATTGCAGACACTTTCTCATTTTCCCATGGAGTTGCAGGTTGACAGCCGTGCAATCTAAATCATCAACCTATATGTGCGAAAAACCCAGAAGACCATGCCCATTCATGTAGCATATGCTTTATCATTGTAATTCAAACACCCGGGCCATAGGTGAGTGGTATAGTAGTTGTTGGAAGCAATTCAGCAAAGACTTCACTAGGCACCTTCTGTGTGCTGGTCTCTGTACTGGATGCTGGGGGTGAATCGATAAAAAGCCAGGTAGGCAGTGCTGCTTGGGTGGTGCCCGTGGAGTTGTTTAGTGCAAATCCTGAGTGGCCATGTGCAGTGTCCTCATGGAATTCTATAGTCTAGTAGGGAAGACAAATATTAAACAGTGAATTGAGTTAAAATTGACATTATTAATAGTAGTAGTGTTGTTTTTGCTGGAAGAAGACAGAAAGGATGAGGGAGGAAGGGGATTGGAATCTCTCTCTTACCCATCATCAGAAACACTGTCCTAGTTAGCTTGGGCTGCTATAACAAAATAACCGTAGACTGGGTGGCTTAAACAGTAGACATTTATTCTTCATAATTCTGGAGGCTGGGGCGTCTGAGATCAGGGTGACAGCGTGGTCTGGTTCTGGTGAAAGCTGAGGGTTTTCTTCTTGGCTTGTGAGAAGGCTGTTGTCAAGCAGTGTCCAAACATGGTTGTGATGGGGGGAGGGTAGAGAGAGAGGGAGAGAGAGAGAGAGATTTCTCTTAAAATGGTACTAACCCCTTCAGGAGGGCTCTCACTGAATCACCTTTCAAAGGTTCCATCACCAAATACCATCACACTGAGGGTTGGGGCTTCAACACAGGAATTTTGGGGGGACATAATTCAGTCCCCAGGAAACACTAAACTTGGCTTTGTTTCAGGCCAACTTTAGGGAGGGTGTCGCTGGGGGGAAAATGAAAAAGTTCCCCCGTATTACCCAGTATTGCCCCCTTTTTGCTAGTGATAAAACACTACACATGGGAGATGGCTTCCCATGCCACATTAGAGTTAAACATGTTTACATGCAAACAAGAGGAAGGTAGCCTGTTGGGGGTAGATGAGTTTTAATGTGTTGTTTGTGGGTGGCGTGGAGTATGGGAAGCCGAGTGAGACAGCAGAAAATCCAGGTGCCAGCAGAGAAAAGAGGGGCCGCCCAGGGGAAAGAGGGGAGAGAATCCTGCCGCAGGTCAGCGCTTGTGTTTATCTCTGTTTATGTCTGTTTCGGGGCACGAAAAGCTGTGATGGGCCAAGGTCCTGTTTTACAGTCAAAGGGGACTTGTGGCCATGCAGTGGGAATGGAGAAAAACGACGACTCCCCTAAGAAATGAAAGAATTCAGTGCCAGGTGGAAGAAGGACCAAGGATAGCTGGCCGGGGAGATAGAGCAGTGTTCTCAGGTCTCCCCACCCTCAACCCTGGAAGAATTAAGACTCTGGGAGAGGGAGTAGGCTCTGGCAGATGATGAGGAATTAGCCTTTGGACAGGTGTTTGAGATAAGGCAGGACACGTGTCCTTGGGTCAGAACACAGAGCCAGAGGGACAATGAAAGTGAGGGGCCCAGGTGTGTGGTTTGGAGGGCCGGGCCTGGGAGTCAGCCCAGGGATGGAATGTACAAGAACAACAGGACAGGTCTTGAGAGAGAGAGGTGACAGTGTGAGGAAGAAGAGGAGCAGGAGTCTTGAAGGGATGTGTTATGGGTTCTGAAAATCACAGTGAGAGTGTAGTTGGCTTTCATTTTAGAGAAGTCTCATTTTCCCACTGTGAGTCCTCTTTGGCCCTGGGAATCCATTTCTCCACAGATACACTCAAAGAGAGTCCCTGGAGCATTCTCAGAGGTAGGATGGCTTCTTTCATTCCAGGTGGGATCCCAAAGGGATCTCACCCCACAAAGAGCCCCAGATCCGGGCAGCTAGCACCGGTCCAAGCAGCAGGCTGCAGGGGTTCCTGCTCTGGCAGAAAGCCCAGCAATTTGTTCACCTTGCCTTTTGCACTTCTGATTGCAGTCTTGAGTAGCCTGAAGTCAGCTGCTGATGAGAACATCATTCTACTCTGCCTTATGCCAGCCCAAGACATCTATCATCCCGTGGAAAGGGCAGCCCTCTTGGTTTGGTGCAGACGGGCTGTGGCTGGGGCTTGGCTGTGCCTGACCCAGCCTGGGGCATGCTGGTCACCTCTCCAGGAAACGAATCATTCGCTGCCAGCCTTTCCTTGCTTCCTCTGCCCCTTGCCACTTAAATGCAAATGTCACCCCTGGGATCCTTTCACTGTGGGGTAGTTTTTAAAGAAATAGCATATTGAAAAGGACATTTGTCCTCTCTCCTGTTTAAATTGCTTTCCACAGGTTAGGGAGACCTGGCATTATTTTCTTCTAAAGAGTAGAGCAAGTCTTGTGAAGATTTTGGCTAATTGACTTTTGGAGAAGAGCTGCTTGAATTTATCAAGGAGGTTCAAGTTTCTTTTTCTCCTCCCATATCTTGCAAAAGGCTTTACATTTTGTTTCCAAATCTCTGCCAACGCCTGGTCTGTTTAAAAGTGAATTCCCTGGAGACGATGGCAGAGAGGGTGTTGGATGTCACATTCTTGCAGCTTCAGTCCTTAATACAGTTGTTCCAGTCCCCAGAAAATCATTTCTGTTTACATAAGGGAGGTATTATTCACACAAAGATTACATTTAAAAATACACCCCCAGCATGCCTGTTACTAATAACATTGCATGTTATGAAAGTGGAAAGTATTTAAGATGAAATTAATTTTCGCTCCGTGCGCCACTTTGACGTTCTCGTTCCATTCCGTGTGGGGCACAGACTTGGCCAAGCTCACTTTTCATTTTCAGCAAGTTCCCTTTCTGACGCCTCTCTTTTGGATTGAAGCTGTTGGAAGTGAGTTGCAAGCATATCAGGAAAAGTCTAATTTGAGAGCTACTGTAGATTTCTTTTGTATTGGCTTCCAGAATTTGTTTTGAAAATGGACACCCTCCTCTTCCCAGTTGATGAGTTTTAGTGTACACTTTTCGTTTCTCTTATTAGTGAGTTATCTTTTAGCAGAATTTCTGGGGTTGGAGTAGTTAACGTCGTGTTTGGCAGTCTGTCCAAAGATTGTGAGGAAAGTTAACTGTTTCGCACATTGGACACCTCTCTGTTACGTGTTCTTGTCAGTTCTCATCAGTGTGGCGTGGCTGGTCACTGTTCAGTGGAGGGGAGCAGGAGCATCCAGGACACCCTTGCCTGGCAGTGTCATCCTGCCTGGACTGAGCTGCCTGTGAAAGTTCTGTTACGAGCAGGATAACAGCTAAGGGTGGAGCGAGCAAAAGGGAAAAAGAACTCATGGACATGGACAACGGAGGGGTGATTTGGGGGGACAGTGGCTTTGTAAGGGGACTAAATGGTAATGGAAAAAAATACAATTAAAAAAATTCTGTTACACTGAGCTGCATTGCTTTAGCAGGAGACATTTAAACTGGTGGGACACAGATGCAAACACTTTGTAGGAAATGGTTCTTTATTTTTGATCAATCTCGTGATCCTTGTTACCAACCTTGATTACATCAGCATATGTGCTGTTCCGTTTTATAGCATTTTAATGGGCTTTCATCCCCCTCCCCAATTCAGTTCCAGCTGTGTGACTATTATAATTTGATTACAGTTTGGTTTGCAACTGCCAGGACACTTTCTGAGCACATTATTCCTTCTTTGTGAGAGTGAAGCTATTCAGAGGTGGAAAAGAAGCAAAGGGCTTAAAAAAAAATAACAAAAGGAGGGACTTGTAAATAAGTAATTTCCAAAAGATGCTCAGAGGCTGGGATGATTGTATCCTTCCAGAATGAGAAATTTGCTGAAACTCTTCAGTAGCCTCTGACCCACAGACTTTTTATTAAAAAGTATAGAAAAATTCATTATAAATTTGCTTTCATTATTCTTCTAAATATTTTGGTTAAGAAATATATTATTTTTAACTTAGTGACTTCCCCTCCTTGATTTTGGCTTTTCAAATCTACGCAGAACCAAAACAAAGGGACATTCATAATGTTGCTTCAAAATGAGCTACTTGATTCTCCCTTTGGCCCCGCAGTCCTGGGGCTCTTCCCTTCCTGTCTTTTCCTCCTCCTCTCCACAAAGAGGCTCAAGTTTACCTGGCAATCGTTATGGTATTACATTTGTGTTTCCTTAGCCATTTATTAACCTGCCTATTTTTCATTGGTTAGGTATTTGATCGCATGGATTATTTTACATTAAAAAATTGTACTCTTTATTAATTTCGTAGGCAAATGCATATTATTGCTATAGCTTTAAAAATTAAAAAATATTTATTTTTTTAAAGATTTTATTTATTTATTTTTAGAGAGAAGGGAAGGGAGGGGAGAGAGAGAGAAAAGAGTGTAAGAGAGAAACATCAATTGGTTGCCTCTCACGCATGCGCCTGCACCTGGACCCAGCCTGCAACCCAGGCATGTGTCCTGACTGGGAGTTGAACCAGTGACCCTTCAGTTTTCAGGATAATGCCCAACCAACTGAGTGATAGCAGTCAGGGATAAAAAAAATTTTAAATTACAGTTGATATTAAATATTACTGTATATTAGTTTCAGGTGTGCTTTACATTTGCTCAGTTTTCATCAATATTACCATGTTTTTCAGACTATAAGATGCAACCCCCCCCCCAATTTGGGAGGAATAATGGTCGTTAATGCTGCTGTTGAATTCTGTTTACATTGGTGAAATATGTTATTTATGTTATTAAATATTTTACCACATTTTTTTGCTTCAAAATTTTTTCCCTATTTTCCTCTAAAACCTAGGTGTGTCTTATGGTCTGAAAAATACGGTGTATTTTAGACTTTTGAAAGGGATACCATCTTAAAATTAGTAGCATCACAACAGGTGCAAGGATACCAAAGATTCAGGAATATTCAATTTACTGTGCTTAATTAGTTATTAGATCACCACTCCAGAACACCCAGAAAGGTGTTTCTAAGTTTTGAACTGAATTATTTTGAGTTCGAAATCCAACTATTATTATTGTAAATGATGCTTTTATTTTCCATCAGAAAGTTATTTTTGTTACAGTATGCAGTTTTAAAAGACTGGTGTATGCTCCTCTTCACCTTTCCCCCCCATAATAGCGCTCCATTTATGGGTGTTTCCTCTGTCCTTCTAGTCTTTTATTTGGAGTGTTTCTCTGCTATTGTAATGGAAATCTGCACATCTATGTTGGTGATTTGGGTTCATTCTGGACTGTCTCTGCTGGCAAATACTGAGAACAATCGGCTAAACAGGGGATGTTAATGAGGGCTCTTTAGAAGCCGATGACCCCTACATACCCTGTAGAAGGTTGTTTTAGAGCTTCTTCTGGTGTGAAGTGGAACCTCTTGCTCTTTAGAACTGGGACTTTTACTGGTGATTTTGTTGACCTTAAACAAATTGCAACCAAAGTTGGTTCATTTGAGAACAACAAAAGGAACGGCAGGTCCTAACGGCGAGCCGCGCGCTAGTCCAGAGAAACACTGCAGTGGGGAACCTCTACGGACTTGGGAGGGGCTGTTATTAAAGGAAGAGTCCATTGGTGGAAATTGAACTTTGGAAACCTCGGGATTCTTTATTAACTGGGTTGTGGCAGCCTCCCATTGGCTGAGCTGTCACGGGCGGCGAGGAAGAATCTTCTTTTGGCGGAGGTAGTTAAGTCCTGTCACTTCCTGTGGCAGTAAAGCGGCATTGCTTCCTGCCGGAGCCAGAACAGTGCGCCGAGGACTTGGGTTCGTGAGTTCTCGCCTTTGGGCAACCGACTCCATTTTCAATGAGGTCTCTGTTTATTAATTTTCAATTTATTTTCGGGGCCTAGGTTCTTCGTAAAAGTGCTTTCTGAGTTTCCTGGTGGGTTCGGTACAGGAGATAGAACCTGGAGGAGTCCTGACACCAGGTTGGATTCTGTCCGTTGGTCAGGCTCTTGGCGCTCATTAGTCTTCATAACTGCAGATTTTCCCAGGGAGGTGGGTGCGTGGTATCAGTTTCCTCTGGGTGTGTGTCGCTCTTCCCTGGCCTCATTGCTCCTCTCTCTGTCTCCTGGCAGGCTCGGGGACCAGTTCTACAAGGAAGCCATTGAGCACTGCCGGAGTTATAACTCGCGGCTGTGCGCGGAGCGCAGCGTGCGGCTCCCGTTCTTGGATTCGCAAACTGGGGTGGCCCAGAACAACTGCTACATATGGATGGAGAAGAGGCACCGAGGCCCAGGTGAGCCACGCCACCCCCTGGGATGTGCACTTACTTGGGTGCCCGGCTTGGGCGGGGGAGGACCAAGGCTGTTCCAGAAATTTACGCAATACTGGTGGGGCTTGGGCAAAATGTACAACAGTCTGTAATTCTTCAGAGAAACTCAATGACTTTTATAGCTGTTGGCTGGTGAAGGGCCTTGAAGCCACATTGACAGGGGCAAAGGATGTTTAGCTCCAAAAAGGGAAGACTGAGGACAGTTATCTTAACCTTTTTCGTGCGCCTGTTAGTGTGCCTTAGTTATAAATCCGAAATCTGGAATCAGATCTAGGTCTGAGGCTAGCTTTGTCATCAGACCTCTCTCCCTGCGTTTCCTCTTTCCTGAAATGCGGGTAATAGGAGTGCCTACCTAAGAATTTTGTCAGTATTAAATGCAGTCACTAAGAAAGCTCCTAACGGTTTAGCGTGTGGTATGTGTTCTCCAAATGCTCCACACTAGTCTTGTAGGCTTCAGAGAACAGAATAAAGCCCAATGGATGGAGGTTTGGGAGGCAACTTTAGGAGTGCGGTTTTCTGGCTCTCTTTGGGTATATTTTAAAAACTTTTATTATGATAAATTTCAAACCCATGCAAAAGCAGAGAGAATAGTAAAATGAATCTCCATGTATTTATCACTCAGCCTCAACAATGACCAATTTATGGCCAGTCCCGTTACATTTACACTCACCTTCCACTTCCCTCTCTGACTTCAGGTTATTTTGAAGCAAGTGAAATCTTTTTTTTTTTTTTTGTCTGTAAATTTTCCATTATCTGTAAATGGTAAGGACTTAAAAATCAAACCCAAAATAACTATCAAAGCTCCAAGTTAGCAGTAAAACTTGAATGCCATCAAGTATTTGGTAAACGTTTTAAGATTTTTCTTATTTAGACAGGGGAAGGGAGGAAAAAGATCAGTGTGTGGTTGCCTCTCACACGCCCCCTGCTGGGGGCCTGGCCCAAAACCCAGGCATGTACCCTTACCAGGAATTGAATTAGCGACCCTTTAGTTTACAGGCCGGCCCTCGGTCCACTGAGCCACACCAGCCAGGACTATGTATTTATTTTTAGAGAGAGGGGAAGGGAAGGCGAAAGACAGGGAAACATTGATGTGCAAGAGATACATCAGTCTGTTGTCTCTCACCCCCCCAGCTGGAGACTAGGCCCACAACCCAGACATGTGCCCTGAGTGGGAATCAAACCACTGACCCTTTGGTTCACAGGCTGGCACTCACTCAATCCACCACACCAGCCAGCGCAACATTTCTTTTCCCCTGTAGTTTAAATCAGGATCCAAATAGGATCCCTTCATTGCAACTGGCTTATGTGTGCGTGTCTCTCTCTTTTAATGTTGGTGGCAAGTTTCTTTAGTAATTTTGTGTTGCTCTAATTAATGTTAAAGAGGGTTTACATTATTTTTTTTAAAGATTTTTATTTATTTATTTTTAGAGAGAGAAGGAAGGGGAAAGAGAACGAGGGAGAGAAATATCTGTGTGTGGTTGCCTCTTGCATGCCCCCTCCTGGGGATCTGGCTTGCAACCCAGGGGTGTACGCTGACTAGAAATTGAACTAGCAACCCTTTGGTTCGCAGCCTGCACTCACTCCACTGAGTTACACCAGCCAGGGCGCACGCTCGCTCGCTTGCTCTCTCTCTCTTTAAAGAGTTTATTTATTTCTAGAGAGAAGGAAAGGGAGGGAGAAAGAGAGGGAGAGAAACATCAATGTGGTGTTGCCTCTCACACACCCCCTACTGGGGACCTGGTCCACAACCCAGGCATGTGCCCTGACTGGGAATTGAACATGCGATCTTTTGGTTTGCTGGCTGGCTCTCAATCCACTGAGCCACACTAACCAGGGTAAAATAAAATTTTTAAATATAAATACTGCTTTACCCTTAGTTCATAAAGTTTGATAGAGTGTTTTCATTTTCATTCAATTTCACTTATTTTCTGATTTTCCTTTTGATTTCTTTTTTTACTCATGGATTATTTAGAAGTGTGTTATTGAGTTTCCAAACTTTTGGGGGATTTTCATAGATATGCTTGTTATTTATTTATCATTTAACTTCATATAACCAGAGTATATACTTTGTATGACTTGAATCCTTTTAAGTATATTAAGGCTTGTTTTATCGTCCAGAGTATGGTCTGCCTTGGATAAATAGTTTCTTTGGTCTGGAAAAGTCTGAATTTTCGTGTTGTTGATATTTTCTGTAAATATCA